>MU224580.1:155604-176910 GCA_018584345.1 Thuja plicata
TGCTCTTTAGTGCTTAAGTTTCACTTAGGCAGTTTCTTTAGTCTTAGGAAAGTTTCTATTTCCTAGCAGTTGCCCTTTTAGGGTTTCGGCATCCTTTATAAGGATTGTCATCTTTGTAATTCTTAAGGAGTTTATTCATTATTGTTGATAATATAGAAATCATTCTTTTCAACATGATGTCTCCTCTGGATTTTTGGCCGCCTTAGATCCTTCTCTCTTCTGTCTTCTTCTTCTGTGTAATAGTCTTTGCATGCAGGTGATCTTGGTTGCATTGCGTTTTAGCAATATCAACAATCTTAGGGGTCCTAAAGGGCTATAAGGGGTCATAAGGGGTCCTAGGATACATTATTGTGTCTTAGGACCCCTTAAGACCCCTTACCATTCATTAGTGTATGTTAAGGGGTATTAAGACACATTAATGTATCCTAGGACCCCTTGAAAATCCTTATGACCCTTAAGATTTAGAGAGAGGGGTCTTAAGGGGTTGTAATGGGTCCTCTCTCTCTCTCTAAAGAGTCCTATGACTATTGTGTATGGTGAAACCTTCAACCTATTGGGAGCAAGCTCAAACATGAGAAGTTAGTGGGTTAGCACATGTATGATTCATAAAATGAACAAAGAAACCAACAAAGACAACATCATAACATCAGATAGAGATAAAACAAGCTATTGCACCCTATATTACTTGTTTGATTTTCTCTTTTAGATTAAATATGGGTGTGCTCTCTCAAACACACAAAATGCAATGATCCACAAATGCAAATGCAAGATTTTGATAAGCAAAAAGAGAGATTTTTAAGAGCTAGTATGAAGAACTAGTCTCAAATCTTCTTCAAGATGATAGATTTAAACTATGAAATGATATGCATATGCAAAGAACTATGATTCATTTACCAAATTGAAGCCTAACATGTAATTTCTATGTGATTTAAACTTAAGAACATGAGCATGAAAACAACCAATGAAGTTCTAAAGTAATTCTAGCATAATAACAATGCAAATTGAGAGATGCCAAATGGAGAGGCGAAGGCCTCTATTTATAGAGTTTTGGGAGAGAGGAAGAGGCTTGGATGATGTGGAATCTATGTGGCATCCACATAAGAGCCACATAAGGGACATATAGGCTTGAGGGGATGGCCAATTTTGAGTCAAACTTGGCATTAAATGTTGAGTGGCTCAACATTTCCAAGTGGGAGACAAAGTTGTAAGAAGAAATTAAGAGGGATGGGTGCCCATTTTGGAGAGAATTTCCCCTTCCATTAGCCTTAAAAAGGTTAGGAATCACCCTTTAAGCATGATCAGAGGATAGTTATGTGGGTAAATATACTTAGGAAATGAGGTGATGAGAGTAGCGTAGGAATAGGGTAGGCTTAGGGTAGGTCTGTAGGTTGGATTAATAGGTTCCTAGCTAGGGTTTAGATTATAATTCAAATTAAATTTGAATAAACCATGGTTTAGACGAATTAGGAATATGGAGGATTTAATAAATGTAAATTTATTAAAAAGGGGAATTTCATGAGACAAATGTATTTAAATACATTAGAATAGTATTTAAGCTCTTGATAAATACTAGCAAATGAAACTATTTAATTGATTAAATTAAATAGTTAGAGGAATAAGAGGGAAAATAATATTAATATTTTTGGACGTCTACATTTTTCCCCTCTTTGATGTGGCGTCGCAAGTGACGTTACATCAAAGACAAGAAAATGAGTTTCCCCAGAGGAAGAGGGTTTCTAGGAGTCGTGCTGAAGCAATGACGGTACAGGGTTGTGCCCCCTCGAGAAAAGAATACAACGACAATGACGTTGTGGGATTTTCTTAAAAAAGATGCAACTGGAAAGAGGAAGAGAGAGGAGGGAATAAATAGAAGCCTTCTGAAATGCATTTGAGAATGCAGCTAAGAATGCTAATGCAAATGGAATGAATGCAACTAACGAGCACTGGGGATCCATTTGTGTGAAAAATATGGAAAGCACATCCAATTTTGATATTGCAATAGGAGGTATGCATCAGGTGTTAGAAAACATAGATGACAAGATTCCTTTGTGTGGACTAGATGCTCAAACAAAAGAACACTGCAAAAGACGCATGTATCAGTAGCCACCAGTCACAACGCACCAAGATATAGCAGATTGAGGTAGTGGTGACTAGGTGTAAACTGACACAAAAAGATTAAATCAATAAAGAAGGCCTCAAGACCAAGCAGTCATTCAGTCCAAAGTTCTTTCCATGAACATGAGTTGATGTGATGAAGGATTTGATAAGCCGATGCCAAAAGGATGCATCCTGACGGGCAAAGATTGGGTTTGATGTGATTGAGAAATAGTCGCTGGCAAAAGCTATGAACAGACTGAGGAGCAAGGACAATTGGTCGCAAAACTGATTTGTGTAAAACATGATTGCAGTCGTAAGAGTCAAAATGTCACTGGGATTTGAAAAATAGAGCGATGTAGAAATAACAATGGTTTATTGCAAGATTTTTGAGAATATTTGATGTTTTTGGAATTTTTGTAATTTTTGGAATGTTTTGAATTTTTTTGGATTTTGCGCGATTTTTTAAATATTTTTGGGATTTTATGCGTATTAGAACTGTACAATAGGACGATTTATACAAAAAGATACAAGGGGGGAAAATTTTTTTGGGGAAAACGGGGGCTATAAGAGGGGCTGGGGGGCGTAAGGAAGGTCATTTGTGAATAGTGAATAGTGAAAACAAAGCTCTAGAGTAAAAACATGGCTGATCAGGGGATGCTGGGGCAATTGGGGGAGCGCGTGCACACACACGGGAAGCTCGCAGAGCGACCGGTACCGATGAGTGACTCAACCGAGACCTCACATTTATTATTGTGAAAGTTATTAATGCTTTTTGGATGGGGAGATGGGTCATTAATGAGGGAAATTAGGGTTGCAGACCAGAGATGCCAGTCCTTGAACCGGCGTCTGCGAAGACGCCGATCCCCGAACAAGTGTCTCCGTAGATGTCAGTGATGGACTAGCGTCTTTAAAGATGTCAGACCCAAACCCTTGTCTGCGAAGATGGTAGTCTACGGGGAATGATGGCAGAGATGCCAGTGTATGAACCGACGTCTGCGCCTAAAAGGGCAGATCCTGAGGGGAAGGGAAACAGAGGGACCCGGCGAGGGCCAGGGATGGGTCGGAAAAAGACCTAGGAACAAGATGCCCCACTTTGGGAGGGATTAGGCTAGGAATGGAGGGAAGATGGGCTGACATGGTGGTCTTTGGATGCTACAGCAACAGTATCCACTATTGGGGTCGCGGGAGCACTAGCCGCCGACCATGAAGTTGGAGTCGCAGCTCACTAAGGATGACAGGGGTTTGTTAGCTATGGTTGGGTTGGATTATGTGCCCCATTGGCCTAGGCTATGGGCGCATAATGGGATGATGACCACGTTGATCGAGAAGTGGCACAATAATACCACCACATTTCATTTGCCTACTGGAGAGGCGATGATCACGCTCGAGGACGTCTAGCAGATCCGTCAGATACCCATCTGAGGGGTGATTCCCTAGTACTGGTTAGAGGATAGTGACCACTATATGGAGATATCTTTTAGGAGATTGATGAGGTAGATTCCCACATACATGACCTGGATGCCCTAGCAGCCAGCAATTGACAGGAGATTATGGCGGATAGCCTTGTATTTGGCTGGGTTGATCGGAGGGTGCATGTTAGCGGATTTGGCAGGAAATAGTTTTGGCATGGGATGGTCACGGGTGCTAGTGGAGATGCTAGAGTATGGTACTATTTATTTTTGTGGGTACTTTGTCTTAGGATAGTTGTACCATGTTTTACACATGGCTGCGTACCGTAGGGTGTGCAACATGGGGACAGGCGTGATGCTAATGTTGGTGTGGGCCTGGGAGCACATTGCAGTGTTTTAGCCTATGAGAGTGCGAGAGGCACGATAGCCTAGAGATCCCTATGCATGTAGATATAGGCTTCCCTTGAGATATACCTCCGTTAGACAGACCGGCTACTGGCAACGATTGCTTGATGAGGTACAGGTTTTCTGTTGGACCCCATACAGATTCTGCGAGCCATGGGGAGCTATGGACTGGGCGGCAGGAGTGGAGGATGGATTTGAGTATTTTCTATATCTATCATACGTTTAGACTAATTTCTTTCTACTGGGGAGGACCATCCATTAGATAGAGAGGTATGGACCATCAAGGGTTATGAGACAGTTTGGGCTACATCAGGGAGTGGTGGCAGAGGATGCCTTACACCCTCATGTCACCAGGGAGGTAGGCACATGGGGGAGATACACAGATGCTCTGACAGTGAGGACATCCTGGAGGGACATGGTGCGGATATATTTTGTGGCATGACCTGATGTTACGGATGTAGGGATGACTCCTGAGTATGCAGCATGGTGGGCTGCACACACACCATTGTGGTTGACAGACCCAGCTCAGGTGGCTACTCACGAGAAGCCAACAGGGGATATGGATGTGGATGAAGGGATCGCCACAAGAGATTCCCCAGAGACCTCAGTAGCAGGTTAGAGGAGGAGGCCATAGAGACAGGTTAGACCTCAGACAGAGGCACAGGCAGGGGCTGGACCAGATCAGGGGCCACAGGGGCCACCACCACTACAGGGACAGGTACAGGCACCACAGGTGCAGGGGCCTCAGGGGCCACCTGCAGGATTTGTAGCATAGGAGACTCATGACACTGTCATCGCATAGTGAGATAGTCTTCAGACAGAGTGTGTGAGACTGTGGGGATTACTAGACATGGCACAGGTATCAGATACGAGCCTGCACACTGAGATTACCCGGCTATAGGGATTACTGACTGTAGAGACAACACGGGCTGACAAAGTAGAGGGTTCACTTGATACCCTACAAGGTAGGGTTGACTCAGGAGAGTTTTCCATGGTTGATTTGACATAGGACACTATAGCGCTACGTAGTGAGATAGGTACACTTACAGACCAGTTGGATAATCTGACCTTGCAGATGGAGCAGGCTACTAAGCAGATACTGGCATTGACCTCAAAGAGGGATGCAGCACAATGGTGGGCTGAGACTTATAGGGCTGAGTGAGATATTGCCAGATAGGAAGCCGTTGCAGGTGGGGTCAGGCAGGTTGTGGTAGAGACATTTGCATCTCATAGAGATGCAAACATGGCAGGCAGAGAGGCATCCCACTATCGTGCTTTATATCATCAGCTAGTTCCTGAGAGACAGAGGCGAGAGTACTTAGAGAGGTATTGATCTCAGAGCACAGTACAGACTTTAGCATTACAGGGATCTGTGGGCATGCCACCACGTCTGCCACCAGAGAAGGGAGGTGGATCATCATAGCCACCGACATGATTCAGCAGAGGATCATGTGACACATATTTTTGCATTTTGAGATATACATGTATATTGGCACCGAGGTGCACGTGATGTATTTTATTGATATATATATATATATATGATCGATGAGGAATCTTATGATTTGTATGCTATGATCTATATGATGTTTATATGCCTATATGATTACTGACAGTGATGCTTGCAGGATGTGATGCATATGTATGACAAATTGTGTATGCAGGATGGTTTTATGACTATGTATATATGATGCATGACTTATGTAGGGTGGATGATGCTATATATATGATGTACTGATGTGTGTGGATGCAGGATGTGATGTGATTTTATGATGTATGCAAATGTATATGTGATGTTTAATGAATATGGATGCATGATGAATTTCATGTACATAATGAATCTTAATAATGCAATACTATAATGAATCTAAATGATTTAATTAATGAGTTAACAATGCAAGATTCTAAATGATAATGCAAGATGCAAGACTATAATGAATCTAAATGAGTTAACAATGCAAGATTCTAAATGACAATGCAAGATTCTAAATGACAATGCAAGATGCAAGACTATAATGAATCTAAATGTGTTAATAATGCAAAAATGAATCTAAACGTTAAAACTAAAATGAATCTAAGATGAATTAATTATGCAAAACACTAAAATGGTTTTGACTATGCAATTAAATGAAGA
Organism: Thuja plicata; assembly: GCA_018584345.1. Lineage (NCBI taxonomy): Eukaryota > Viridiplantae > Streptophyta > Pinopsida > Cupressales > Cupressaceae > Thuja > Thuja plicata. The sequence goes on from MU224580.1 coordinate 161,647, forward strand.
GCTTAATGATGGATTTAATGCAAACTAATGATGAACCTAATGCAATGATGAAACTAATGATGCGACAACCAGATGCAATGGATGTGATGGATGCAATGGACGAGATGGGACTCATATTTTTGTTGTGTGTCACAATCAACTGATGAACCAGCCAGGAGGACTACGGAGGACCAGGCAGGGAATATTAGCATGACAAGGAATCAGGATGTTAGTGTGATGGTGAGAAGACCGGATATGTCATGAATATACAAGGATCAAACTGAGCGATTAATTACAAGTGATTAGTTACAATGATTATACATAAAGGTTTCTGCCGAGATTCGATTGGATCGTGTTGTTGTCTTGATGCGTGTGATAGATTAGTATGCTGATCGAGAACCCAGAGATGGTGATGATCTAGATTTAAGTTGATGAGAGGAAGGATACATCCTCAATGGACTCATTTCCAGAAAGATGGGATTCATAAATTTGATTGGTCAAATGTGAACTACGATCAAACTGTAGAACCAACATATGATTTTAAATGTCGTAACTGTATCATTTTCTGCATGAGGAGCAACTGAGGACATGAGAAATATACAGGATAGAAGATCATGGATTGGGATAGTACAACATATGGACAACAATATACAAGATTATGTGTACAAAAGCTCAGGATACGAGATAGGAGGATCACTTAGGACTAGCGCGTATGACATGCGAACACCTAGGGAATACAGGAAATGCTGAGGTTAGAGGAGATGTGATGCTGAGTGGAAACAAGAGTTTGATAGATAATGGAACGGTCCACTATGTGTGACGCCCGTTTCCAGGTTTTCATCATGCATACTTGTCCAAGGTGCCTGATTGCCAAGTTTTCACCATTGGACGAAATTTTTCTCTTTATTCTTATTTTTTGATTTCTTTGGATCTTTTTGTTGTTTTTTATGTTGCCCAAGTGCCCGTTTGCCAGGTTTTCACCAGGACAACCATTTTTTTAGCTTCATATTTCTACTTTTTAGAGAATTTTTTAGGACTATTTTATATTTTTTTTGTGCTTTCTTCAGGACTTTTTATATTTTTTTATGAATTTTCTCAAATAACTGGAGTGAACAACTAGTTGTCAGGCATAGAAGCGCCTGAGATGAATGATGTTGATAGGATCATTCAAGGGTTCTCCTTCAGGAGTGGAGATTTGATATGCCCCAGAATCGAAGCATGCAGTGACAACATATGGGCCTTGACAGGTGACTTCAAACTTGCCTTTCTTTTCCTGATCAGTACCCACTTTCTAATTTTCCTTTAGCATAAGGTCCCCTACCTGAAATTGGCATGGGTGGACCTTCTTGTTGTAGTTTTGCTTGAGCCTATTTTGATAGACAATCAGGTTATCATAGTCTTGCTCGCACTTTTCATCTAGTAGGTCGAGCTGTGTGAGTCGGGCTACTCAAAAATCTTCATCATCAACCAGGCCTCTTAGTGATACTCGGAGGGATGGTAGTTCGACCTCAATTGGTAAGACTACTTTTGAATCGTAGACTAGGGAGTATGGAGTAGTTCCAGTAGGAGTACAATAGGAAGTGCGATATTCCCAGAGGGTGGGATTGATCAGGAGATGTCAGTCGCAACTAGCATCATTGACAACTTTCTTGAGGATTTTGAGGATGGTTTTATTAGTTTCCTTAGCTTGGCCGTTACCTTGCAAGAAATATGGATTGGAGAAACAATGATGGATATGGAGGCGAGCATAGAGATCACTGACGTGTGGGTTTTCAAATGGTGTTCTGTGATTTATGAAGATGGTGGAGGGTATGCCGAAGTGGAAAAAAATGTGATAGAGGATGAATTTGGATATCTGGACACCTGTAGTAAGTGTGAGAATAATTGCTTCGACCCACTTTGTAAAGTACTCAGTTGCTGTGACTATGTACTTGTGGCCTTCAGAAGAGAGGGGAGTAATCTTACCAATGAGGTCAAAAACCCAACAAGAAAAGGGCCAAGGAGGCACAATAGGTCTGAGGTCCTGGGCAGGATCATGGATTAGATTGGCATGTTGTTGGCAAGGTAGGCACTTCTTGATGAACTCACAAGCATCATGTTTGATTGTAGGCCAATAGTACCCTGTATGTAGAAGTTGCTTGGCTAGGACCATGCCACTCATGTGGGCATCGTAGATTCCAGCATGTACCTCTTGTAAAGCCTGGGTGGCTTTGTTTTCATCTAAACACCTAGAGAGTCATTGTGATAACCTTGAGGATAAAGGGTGTTGGCTACGAGGGTGTAACGGGAAGCTCTGCGGATAAATTTTTGGCGTTGGGTTGCAGTAAGGTGAGGATATATGATACCATTTTGTAGGTAAGCTTGGATATCGTGGTACCATGGGGACTGGGGACCAACCAAGACACATATGCGATTTGATTCATCATTCTCATAAGCGGAAGCATGTAGTTTCTCAACTAAGAATTTGTATTGCATAGACTCATGAGGAATCTCTAGGAGGGAGCCAATTGTGGCCATTGCATTAGCAACCTTGTTCTGCAAATGTGGTACTTGTGTTATATGCAAGTGGAGGAAATGTTCTTTCATCTTGTCAACCATCTGCTTATATGGCATCAATTTTTCATCTTTGGTTTGATACTCATCGAGAACCTGTTTGATGATGAGTTGGGAATCACCAAAGACATTTAGAGTTGTGATGTTCCATTCTATAGCCATGCCAAGTCCTGTAATTAGCACCTCATATTCTGCAATGTTGTTCGTGCAAGGAAATCCCAATTTGAATGACGTAGGGATGTAGTCACCTTGAGGTGTGACAAAAAGTATTCCTATCCCTGCACCATGAGCTGTGCAGGACCCATCAAAGTAGAGTTGCCAAGTTGGTTGTTCTTCTATCATGTACAAATTATCAATCTGGAAATTTTGTAACCAAAGGTTATGCATCTACCAATGGCACTTCTGCTAGCTGATCAATGATGACTTTCCCTTTAATGGCTTTTTTGTCGACATATTGAATATCAAACTCACTTAGCAACATAACCCATTTTACCATTCGACCTGTGAGCGCAGTCCTGAAGAATAGGTACTTGAGAGGATCCACCTTTGAAATGAGCTTCGTTGTATGACTAAGCATATAGTGGAAAAGTTTTTGAGTGGCGAATACCACTGCCAAACATGCTTTTTCCATAGGTGAATAGTTGAGCTCATAACCCACTAAGGTCCGACTGATGTAATAAATAGCTCTTTCTTTACCTTCATCATACAACTGAGCGAGGAGTGCCCCTAGTGCTATTGTAGTAGCAGAAACATATAGGATGAGTGGTCGACCAGGTACAGGTGGTACCAAGATGGGTGGGTTAGCTAAGTATTCTTTGATTTTGTCAAAACTCTTCTGACACTAAGGATCCCACTTGAATGTGTTACCTTTGCGTAGGAGATGAGTGAATGGTTGGCACTTGTCTGCTAGTTGAGAGATAAAACGGCGTACAGATTTTAGTTTTCCTTGGAGGCTGCATAGTTGTCGGAGTGTTTTTGGTGGAGGCATCTCGATGATAGCTTGTACTTTCTTTGGATCTATTTCAATTCATCGTCTGGATACAATGAATCCTAGGAGTTTTCCTGATGTGACTCCAAAGACACATTTCTTAGGGTTGAGAATTAAGTAGTAGTGTCTAATTATATCAAAGACACATTCCAAAACATTTAGGTGATCTTCTCTTTTTATTGATTTTGCCAAGATGTGATCCACATAGTCTTCAAGAATCTTGTGGATCATGTCATGAAAAATGACAGTCATGGCCCTTTGATAGGTTGCCCCGACGTTCTTTAAGCCAAAAGGCATCATGTTATAGTAGAAGGTGCCCTAGGGGGTTGTGAATGTTGTCTTATGTTGATCTTCTTTTGCAATGCGGATCTGATTATATCTGAAAAAGTCATCCATGAGTGACAACATCTCATGTCCTGCTGTGAGATCCACAATCATGTCTATGTTTGGCAAGGGGAAATCATCCTTGGGACATGCCTTATTGAGATCTTTGAAATCTGTACATATCCTGATTGATTTATCAGGCTTAGCCACTAGCACCATGTTAGAAATCCAGTCAGAATAGTCAATGGTGCGAATGATCTTGGCTTGGAGTAACTTCTCTAGCTCTGCTTTGACAAGTAGTGTTACTTTAGGGTGCATCTTTCTGAGCTTTTGTTTGAAAGGCTTAATGTTAGGGTCTACTGCAAGATGATGCACCACTAGGTTGGGGTCTAGCTCCGACATGTGGGAGTAAGACCAGGCGAACTTGTTTATGGATTCCTTCAAGAGGGTGACAAGATCTCATTCTTCTTCTTCAGTCAAAGATGTTGCTATGTATGTGATGGTGGGATTCTCTTTGGTGCCCAGGTTGATAGGTTTTATTTCTTCAATAAGAATCGATAACTGCTCAAGCCTATAATCTCAGATTAGGAGAAGAGGAGAATATTCATCCTCTAGCACCTCAGAGAGGTTTTCACTAGGGGATACGCCCTTTGTTTTTACTATTTTATGATCAGATAGCGCCCCAGAGGGGTTTTCGCTAGGGGATTGATTTTCCTCTTTTTTATTTTTGTTTTCTTCTTCATTTTTGCAACCAAAGTTCTCTTCCCCAAAGTATGCCTTTGGGTCTAGTTTGTAGACATATGCTAAGTCTTTCTCCCAGTCATTGCTTTTCTCAATTCCTCCCATAAAGCTTAGGAGCGCGTCCTCACTTTGGAACTCATCAACGTGCATGACACTTGGTTGGTCCCAGTCTATGAGTTCAGGATGGCAGAGGGGAAGGTCAATGAAGAGAATGAAAAATTGGTGGACAGAATTGCCCAGGAAGGTTTCATCGTCAAAAACATTGTCATATGCTCTCACAACTTTCTCTTCTGGGATATCTTCGATGTCAGTGATGTCACCCAGGGACGGACAAGAGGCAAAGATGTTTTCGTTGGTTCCCTTACTCATGTTAGAGCCCATGCCAAGGCCTAGGTTCTTTTCTAGTCGGGTAGGTATAATAGGATCTTTCATTCCTTGCTCTTCATAACCAAGGCCACCTCCTTGGTAGTTACATTTTTTTGTTACCAGTTTGTGAGTTGTAGGGTACTTATCTTTGAAGTAATTGAGGCGACTTGTGTCCTTGGGTGGCGGATCTTTTTAGAGCCATTGGTTGATGTTTGGTGTCATTTCCTGGCTAGTCAAAGTACCTTTTGAGATAAAAGTGGTAGAGCCGAATTGTAGCACCTTGGTTGTATCTAGTTCTCTCTTGCTTAGATTAGGTCGGCGGCCTTGAGTGTGTGGATCAATTGGCAGTGCTCCAACTGTGAAGGCATCAGATAAACTGCACTCACCACAACCTTTGTTGTTGATCTTGATTGTGGATAAGGTGGAAGAGAGGATTGTTTCTAGGTCTGAATGGGTTCAAGATGAACTGGCGACAGTGGTACCAATATCAATCTTGGGACAGTGATTGGAATGTGGAAAGGATGTTTCCAATGCATTATAGTATGCAAAGGGCTTGGGATATGTGCAGATGGTGATCTCAGTGTCATTATATGGGAATTTGATGCACTGATGGTTGGTGGAGGGGACGACTTGCATAGAATGAATTCATGGGCGTCCAAGGAGGATGTTGAAGGGGAGGTCAAGATCAACAACATGACATAATGTATCCTGGATAATTAGGCACACTTGAATGGGCAATGATATGGTGCCTTCAGAAGTACGCTCTATATTTTCATATGCCTTTATTATGATGACATCATTTGTTATATCAGCTTCAGTGCAACCCAACTATTTTATGAATTTTAGAGTACACAGGTTGAGGGCCGAACCATTATCTATCATGACCCATTTAATAGAAAAATCTTTAACCATGACAACAATACGGAGTGGGAGATTATGATCATTTTCTTTTGAGGGTACGTCTGTTGGTTTAAAAGAGACCCCACAAGATGCAGACAGGTGTCTGAAAAAGTTCTGGAATTCAGTGAGGTTGATGTCGTTGGGAACACGGGATTCTTGCAAGGCTTTATTGAGGATCTCTTGATAAGTGGGTGAAGTGCGGAGGAGATCCATGATGGAAATTTGGGCTAGAGTATTCCCTAGATGTTCTAAAATGTTGTATTGGGTCCCAGCAGATGGGGCGGGACCAGCACCTGCAACTATTATCCTTCCTCTATGAGTGGCGATTGCGCATTAGTTGTCAGCACCCTTAACATGGATGACATTGACGGAGGACTGGACTTGGGATATGCAGCCAATGAGATTATTGTAGTTGATATATGCATTGGTATAATCTTTTCTGTCAGCATTTTCTCCTTGCTTACCCTTCCCCTGATCGGAGGATTGAGTAGGATTGCCTGGGCCTTTACCTGAAGTGTGTGTAGGAAATGCATTTTGATAATTTGTAAGGCCTGTGTTTGGCGATGGTTGGGCAGGAGAGTCCACTTCAATCTCCTTGTGGTCAATGAGATCCTAAATATAGTGTTTCAACTTCATGCATTTGAGGGTAGTGTGTCACTTAATGCAATGGTAATCACAGTACTCGTTGTCTTTATACCAAGCTGGTTTTGGTGTTGAGTCATCAAATGGTTATGTCTTTGGATACACAACTTGGTTGGCTTGGACCATTTTGTGGAAGATGACATATATGGGTTCACCCAAAGGGGTAAATGTGCATTGTGGCGCATTTGAAGTGCAAGGCCTTTGTTTTCCATGCGGGACTGATATAGCATTTGTCTGATTCATAGGACCTTGGTAGTTGTGTTGACATGATGTTCCTAGAGGGGGATAGATAGTCGCACCTTGAGGGCGCATGTTTTGCTAGTAAGTTGGTTGGGAATACATGGGATTGGGTTGTTGATACATGGGAGGAGCTTGAGGGTACATTGGTGGTGCTTGCTGATAAGTTTGGGTAGGTGTATGAGGACTGGCTACCATAACCTAAACGTGTTTGGTGTCAGTGGCTCTGTCAGTTACTATGTTCTTGTTCTTTTTCCAATACCGTGACTGATCATTGTTATGTTTATCAGGCTGGGATTCCTTGTAGTGCTTGATGGCACCATCTTCTATGAGACCTCGTTCAAGATCCATACCTTTGATCCTGATGTCTTGATAAGTTTGTATGCAATTCATGCGCATGTGATAGGCGAGCTTAGGATGGAGGTTGTTAATGAAGATTTTGATAAGATGTTTCTCTAGGGGTTGATAGGACAACCTTGTAGTAAGCCCTTTCCAGTGCTGAACATAATCGGCTAGGCTCTCTCCTCCCTTTTGTTTGGAATTGCATAGGTCAAGGAGTGAGAGTTCATTTTTGACGTTATGTGCGTATTGGGCCACAAACTTTTCAGATAATTCAGAAAAAGTAGAGACCGTGCCATAAGGGATTTTGTAGAACCACTCGAGAGCGGTTCCTCCTAGGCTCTTTGGAAATAGTCTCATGAGGAAATTATCGCTTTAGGCCACTTCTTGGTAGGCCATGTAGAATTCTTTCACGTGACTCACAAGATCTCCCTTCCCCTGATATTTATCAAATTTTGGGGTCTCAAAGTGCTTGGGAAAGGGTATAGCAGTGATGGATCGATCAAATGGATAAGGACACACTTCATCAAACTTGAATGGCTTAGCCTCTATCCCATCTTTTAGCTCCTTGAGAGCATTTTTCATTTCCTCCCATTCATGATTGATTTGCGGGGAAGGATTGTTAATTGTGACTGCATGGTTCCCTTGCACCTGATATGGATCGAATCGCGAATATGGAGGATTCTGTGGGGGATATTTTGGTGTTTGATATGATGGTTTTTGGTCAACATATATGGGCTGTTGTGGTGGAGGCTGCGATTGAGGGGAATATTGCAATGGAGGAGGTGTCGGCGCTTGATAAGATTGTTGCAACTGCTGGAAATATGCTTGTATTTTCTGCGGTGTTGGATAGGTGGGATGAGCCTATTGGGAACTTGTATGGTGTGGAGGATAAGGGTTTTGCGGTAGAATTCCCCTAGTGGGAACACTAAATTTCTATGGAGGTGGAATGGTTTATGATGCAGTGGAAGATGGTATGGATAAATAACTGGCAGAAAGAGTTTGATGTTGTTGCATGGGTTGGATGAAAGGATTAGCAAACTGTTGCAGTGGTTGTGCCATGAAGGGATTTGCCCCTTGCATTTGTGGTTGCGACTACTGAGCAACTTGGAGGGTGGATTGCGTAGTTGTAAGGGGGTTGATTTGTTGTTGTTGTGCTTGGGATGTGAATGGGTTGGTAACTTGTTGCGGTTGTTGTTGTTGGGATGGTTGCTGTTGAATAGGTTGTTGTTGTTGTTGGATAGGTTGTTGTTACTATTGTTGGATAGGTTGTTGTTGTTGGATTGGTTGTTGTTATTGTTGGTTTGGTTGTTGTTGTTGCTGGATTGGTATTTGGGGTATGACGAAGGGATTGGTGGATGATTGTTGCATGTTTGAGGTAGAACTGTTGGCATACGTTATGATTGTGTTACTGGTGGAGCGGGAAAAGTGGACCCTTGTGGAAATAAGGGTTGGTTATAGGCATTGGTAGGTGGCATGTATGTGGTGAAGAAAGGTGGAATAGGCATGGAGAATTGTGTGCTTTGATGCTATGAACTGGTTGTTGCATTCTGAATAGGCTGAGTGGGAATGGGTGGAATGGTGGTTTGTTGGGTGCTGACTGGTGGTGGTGGAAAGTTTGTGACAAATGTCAGGATCGCTTATGAAAGAGGAGTGATTGTGGCTTGAGGAGGTGTCTGCATAGTGATAGGGGGTATTTTTTGTGCTGCTGATGTTGCATCAGGAGGCAGGGCTCCTGAGGTAGATGAAGGTGTTGTTTGCATGATGGAGGGTGGAATGGAGGGATGGACTACCTACGCAATAAGAGTTCCCACTTATAGGGCTCATTGAAGTGGATCAAAAACTTCATTTCTAGTGGGATGAGGATGTTCCCTTGGAAGTGCCATAGGTCATGTGACAAGTGTGAGTGTAATTTAAGGCGGGAATTGAAGTCCTTGTTGTTTAATGTCCAAGAGTACCTGATTGTTGTTGCATCTACTCATGGTTTTTACCATGTGGACATGCGCTGGATGGTTGATAAATGTTTCCATGGTACTCAGGGTGGGAGTCTCATTAGTGTCTACCAAGATATGTTTAATTTTATCATTGGGCTGAGGCGCATAAGTAACCATGGTGTTGGTATTGTTAGTCGCAGGATTAGATGAGCTAGCGGCAAGATTAGGGTCCATGTTCTTCCTCTTCTTAGTGGCTCATGTGATAGGTAGCATGAAATGACTATCCTAAGGGAATATGAGATGCAAGATGTAATGCAAAGATGCGCCTAGGAAGCTAAGGGTGATGATGCTAGGATTAGGATGCATTTAGGATGATGAATATGCTCCTAAGGACTAAGGATAACTTAGTGCATGCAAGGATTAAGGGTTGCTTTCTTTAATGTAAGATCAAGTGGATATGATTTTCTACCTAAGATAGAATTGTGGTCTTTGGCAAATGAGATTCTTTGTTAATGTGAACCAACCTTTTGATCAAGGTGATGAGGTTTCAAAAGACAAAGGGAATTATCCTAAACAATGCTTAGTTTAAGGACATTCAAGGATGGGGTTTGATTAAGATGTAGGCTTTTTAGAAACTCAAAAGGGGATGCAATACCCAGTGAGGGATGTGATCAAGGATGCTTTGGATGATGATTAGGATGATGCTAGGCTGATTAGGATTGATTTGATTAATGCAGGATTATGCTAGGATGAGTGTGTGATGCGTTTCTAAAGGTGACAACCTAAAGGAGGTCCTAAAATGCAAGCTAAGTGAGCTTAAGAAGAGGAGGAACTTTTGTTTGTCGTGGTAAACCAGCTAGTCATATTGCTCAAATCCAACAAAAGCAGATTTAGACGATATTTGCCCATGAAATGAGCAACCTTGTTGTTGTAGATCACTTTTTCCAATTCTTCCCGTTTATGAATCTCTTGTTTGATGGAATCAATGATGTGTTGGTACTTGGTAGCCTCTCGGGTTGTATTTTTTTGTTCTCTTTGTACGGGTGGTAACGAAGTCTTTACCTTATTATGCTTCTTGGAATTGGTCATGTCCTATAAATAGATCTGATCTTGGATGAATAGTTGGAGGTTTTAGGACATGCAGTCTCATAAAAGACCAAATTCTAAAAATTAGAGCCCAAGGTAATCTTTGCAAAGGGATGTTGTTTTGATAATTTGGTCAAAAGTTTGATCTTGTTCTGATATTGAATAGATTTGTTCCATGGCAAGAACCAATTTCAACATAGTCAAACTAGAAAAGAACAAGCATGTGTCTGAAAACAATCCGACAAGGGACAAAGAAACCTTGAGGGATACAAGCACATGACAAATTTGAATGTTGGGTATTCCATTTGTGTTTTGGATTTTTGCAAATATTGTTCAAACACTTCAAGCACACATCTACCTAAGGAATTTCCTTTAATGAAATATTATAGACCCATTGCTTGGTAGTCCGTCATCTCACACAGTAGTGTCACCCCCGAAAGGGCGCCCGTGTTTTTTCCTTTTTCCAGGTATTGTTGTCATGCTATGAAGATCTCTTTCGCAACACAATACCTTGGGACACATATGATGGGGATCTTGGGGGGAGATTCTTCCCTCCCCTCACACTATAATAAGTCACTATTCGGAGGTGAATCGGGTAGCTTCTATGTCTAGAGTGTTTAGTAAGTGTCTTCATTCGATTGTATCCTCTATGTCCGTGCAAGCATGATTCAGGCATATAGCCCCATAGAGCATCTTGACAAAAGTGGTCACGTAAATGTGATTGAGACTGCGAGGCCACACTTAAGTTAGACAAGAGCTGAGTATAAGCTCAAATTCCAATTGACTCCTGAGGCTTTAACCCCAAGGAGTAAATTTGATTAACGTGAGTTAGAGTGGTGTGGCTTACACCTCGTTCTCACGTGGGTCATTCCCGGGAGATTATTCCCTCAACCGGCAGGCCCATCTAAAGGATTCAAAGTAAATTGGATTGGCAAAAAAAGGAGTCTGGATTTCTGATTCTCCCACAAGGGGAAAAGAGCATACTCTCCTATCCAGTATCATTTTCTCCACAAGCACGTAAGACAAGCTTTGTTCTTTTCCAAAAAATTCAATTGTTTAACACAAAGTAAGTGTGTCTAGGTTTTTGATCTTCCCAAAAGGGAAGAGAGCATAATCCCCTAACACTCACTTAGGATTAGACAAAAAAATCTAACTAATTAGTCTATGTGCCTAAAAAAGATTAACACAAACATGATCATTTGGTTGATTTTGATGTGAGGCAACCTACAAGACAAACGTGAGTAGTTTTGAAGTTGTGTCTTTGACAAGCGGTGCTGCAAAACAACTGATTAGTAGTTTCAATTTAACCCTTTGACAAGCGTTGAAAATACAAAAAAAAAACCACTAGACAATTGATAGAAAATGATCAAAACAATTTGACAGAGCGCAGACGTCGATTCAGGGCGTAGATGTTGGTTCTCCTTTTAGCCTACAAAATGACAGAGTGCAAAAAATAGGCCAGAAATATAGAAAAATAGAAAGTCTGTTATACCAGTCACAGACGCCGATTCTTGACACCCAGAGGTCGATCGATGATTTTCTGCACTGGCATTTGCGTAGACGTTGAAACGTGAATCAACATTTCCATAGACGTTGTTGTACCTGCAAGTTCACAAAAACACAACAAAACAGCAAACAAAGTCACTTTTTCCTTTTTCTTAGTCTTTAGTCTGATCAAATTTATCCATTTGAGATTATCCAAACAACTAAAAGCTAGTGTTCTTTTAAAAAGTTATCAAGAATCCTTTCCCCTACTCAAATTTTAACATTATATCTGCTTGCAAAACCAATGTCTGTTAAAAAAATAGAATGCTCAAACATTAAAAAGCAGTGGGAAAGACATTGAATCTCAAAAAAACCAAAAAGTAAAGTTTGGAAAGTGTGAAATTAGCAATGCCAGGCGGAAACGGCAGTGCAAGTCACAGACGCTGGTTCAGCGCAGATGCTGGTTCAGCACAGACGCTGGTTCAGCGCAGACGCTGAACGACAGTTCAGTGAGAACCGATGTTTGCGAGATGCCTCTGCGTAAAACACAGACATGGATCCATGTGCTGGGCAAAGTTTGAAGAAGGAAAGACAAGAAATTAGTAAATTTTAGGGACGTGGGTCCCACCAGGCGTGCCAGAATGTGTATGGTGAAATTTTCAACCTGTTGGGAGCAAGCTCAAACATGAGAAGTTAGTGGGTTAGCACACATGATTCATAAAATAAACAAAGAAACCAACAAAGACAACATCATAACATCAAATAGAGATAAAACAAGCTACTACACCCTATATTACTTGTTTGATTTTCTCTTTTAGATTAAATGTGGGTGTGCTCTCTCAAACACACAAAATGCAATGATCCCCAAATGCAAATGCAAGATTTTGATAAGCAAAAAGAGAGATTCAAGAGCTAGTATGAAGAACTAGTCTCAAATCATCTCCAAGATGATAGATTTAAACTATGAAATGATATGCATATGCAAAGAAATATGATTCATTTACCAAATTGAAGCCTAACATGTAATTTTTATGTGATTTAAACTTAAGAACATGAGCATGAAAACAACCAATGAAGTTCTAAAGTAATTCTAACATAATAACAATGCAAATTGAGAGATGCCAAATGGAGAGGGGAAGGCCTCTATTTATAGAGTTTTGGGAGAGAGGAAGATGTTAGATTAGGTGAAATCCTAATCTCCCAAGAACACCTGCATGCTTAACCCTGTCACATGGAAGAAGAAAAAGAAGAGAAAGAGATAAAAAACTATGGAGGCCAAAAGATAAGAGGCATCATGTGCACATCCAAAAGAACAATTTCCTATAATGAACAATATCTCAGTTGTAAAATACAAAGAGGTGATTCCTTAAAAAGGAATCACGAAACCGTAAAAGGGAAACCCTAAGGTTGGCTTAAGCAACTAGAGTGAATATGTGAGTTAGTAATTAGATCAAAATGATTTAATTAATAACCTAAAAGACCTATTACTCTAACACCCCCCCTTAAGATAAGCTTAGGGAGAAGCAAAAACCTAGGAGACTACTGCAGAAAGCAAGAAAGATGGGTCCCGGCAACAAAGGCCTGATCAGGTGCCCAAGTACAAGAAATCTTTGTAAAGCGGGGAAATAGAGAAAACCCAGTGGGAAAAATGCTACCCTAAAAAGAGATAAACTAGATGAAGGAAACAAAACCTCCAATCTAGAGAATGTCCCAAAGAAAGGAACAAGAAAGAGCATGTATAGCATCTCCGAAGCATGAAGTTGCAAACAATGTCAGAAGTAACTACTAGAACCCCCACTGAAATAGTGCATGACCAGGTAGAGAAGACAAAGTCTAAAGAGTTGATCAGTCAAAGAGGTGACCTCCAAAAGTAGGAATGAACGAGTGTATATATAGTAGATGATCCATCTCACCAAAATGCATAGGTGCCTAGCCACTGCATCCGCCTAGTACATAGGAACAAAAACTGAATATGTAGATCACTCAACCAAACCAAGGAAGCAATAGAACCAATAGGTGAACCCCCCCATAATGCTGAACAGGGAGAGGTGTGACATGAACACTGAAATGCAATGCTAAAAACAATTGCGAGAAGAAGAATCAGGAACACCCATAGTGCAGAAGAAGGTACAAGCACAGGATAAAGGGCAGTGTCATAGTAGAAGAAATGATCTTCTAGACACACATCATGGGGCAAATGTCATGGAAGGGACACTCACTTGACAAAGGTGGATGAGCACATAAGGCAAAACATCATAACCCCCCCATGGCACTTTATAACTGAGTGCGAGTACAAACAAACACAAGGTGCTCAAAATCCTAGATATGCAAAAATAGGCACTTTATCTTAGTGCATTTATAGAAAAAGGAATGCTACAGAAGAGAAGTATACAATGCTTAGAAAGTTAGAAAGAAGAGTGAGCCAGAAGAATAGAAGTAGAGATCCCAGGACCTGTAGAACCCAAGTAATCTGCCAGAGTGCGAAAGTGAAAAACTCAGAGGAGAAAGAACCTAGAGAAGAATCTGGATAAAAGATCCCTGCCACTGAAAACTCACTGAACCAACTTTCTGACGATATCTGGTTTGCCAAAAATAGAGTCCGAATGAGCAAGATATGGCTCCCGGAAGGCAAAACCAAACATCAGACTTTGACAGAAAAAAACACCATCAAAATGGAAGAACCAAAAAACTCAACCTCCACCATAAAAAAGAACTCGAAAAGAGCTTTCCAACGATATAAAGAAGTCAGAAAAAGGCCTCCATTTTCTCCAGATAGAGAAAAAACACCATCAGAGGGACAAAAAGGCTCCAAAAAAAAATTTTAGCCCCTCGGGCTTGAAAATTTTGAGCCCCTGGGCGTATGGCGCACAGGGGGCTGAAGGGTGGAGCCCTTGGTCACCAACATGACCATCGCTGGGTTAAAGAGGAGCCCATTGGGCGGTGGAGCCAGGCGGTAGAGGAGCTGGGCCGGTAGTGTTGGGCCGGCAGGGGCCGGGCGGCGGTGGAGCAGGGCCGGCAGCCGATGGTCAGCGGTGCTGGCTGCGGTGGAGAGGCGGTGGAGAGGTGGCACTTTAAACATTAACATTGGCTGTGTTTTTTTAACGCAAAAAAACCTTAAAAAATGATTTTTTTTTCTCAGTTTCTGTGCCTGTACGGCCCTAAAAACCAAAATTTTTTTGCCTCAGAGCCAATGTTGTCCAAAATGGACAAATTTTATATGGATTCTGGGGTTTTTGGGTGCTCTGAGCTCAATGGTGATGTATGTTTGAGCCCAAAGTGACCTGAAACAAAGCCCACCTCTAGATCCACATAAAAACTCTGAAAACTTGAAAACCTCCTGCTTCTGAAACACTTCAACAAAAAATGAACAGAGAGCCGCAGGATGGCTCTAATACCATTTTAGATTAGGTGAAATCCTAATTTTCCAAGAACACCTGCATGCATAACCTTGTCACATGGAAGAAGCAAAAGAACAGAAAGAGAGAAAAAACTATGGAGGCCAAAAGATAAGAGGCATCATGTGCACATCCAAAAGAACAATCTCCCATAATGAACAATATCTCAGTTGTAAAATACAAAGAGGTGATTCCTTAAAAAGGAATCACGAAACCCTAAGGTTGGCTTAAGCAACTAGAGTGAATAGGTGAGTTAGTAATTAGATCAAAATGATTTAATTAATAACCTAAAAGG
>MU224580.1:176960-209078 GCA_018584345.1 Thuja plicata
ATGTGGCATCCACATAAGAGCCACATAAGGGACACATAGGCTTGAGGGGATGGCCAATTTTGAGTCAAACTTGGCATTAAATGTTGAGTGGCTCAACATTTCTAAGTGGGAGACAAAGTTGTAAGAAAAAATTAAGAGGGATGGGTGCCCATTTTGGAGAGAATTTCCCCATGTGGGTGAGCATTCCATTAGCCTTAAAAAGGTTAGGAATCACCCTTTAAGCATGATCAGAGGGCAGTTAGGTGGGTAAATATGCTTAGGAAATGAGGTGATGGGAGTAGGGTAGGAATAGGGTAGGCTTAGGGTAGGTCTGTAGGTTGGATTAATAGGTTCCTAGCTAGGGTTTAGATTATAATTCAAATTAAATTTGAATAAATCATGGTTTAGAAGAATTAGGAATATGGAGGATTTAATAAATGTAAATTTATTAAAAAAGGGAATTTCATGAGACAAATGTATTTAAATACATTAGAATAGTATTTAAGCTCTTGATAAATACTAGCAAATGAAACTATTTAATTGATTAAATTAAATAGGTAGAGGAATAAGAGAGAAAATAATATGAATATTTTTGGACGTCTACAACTATTAATGTGTTCTAAGGAGTTATAATGGGTCCTAATGTGCTATAATGAGTCTTAATGGGTCATAAGGGATCGTAATGGGTCCTAAGGGTTTGTAGGACCGCTTATAACCCATTAGAACCCCTTAAGAAATATTAGGACATGTTAGGACACATTAGAGCCCATTTGTGTGTCCTACAATGATTAATGAATTTGAAGGGGTCCTCAGAGGTCCTAATGTGTCCTAAGAGATCCTAATGGGTCCTAATGTGTCCTAAGGGGTTGTAATGGTTCCTAAAGGGTTGTAGGACCACTTAGGACCCATTATGACCCCTTCTGAAACATTAGAACCACTTAGAGCTCTAAAGAGTGTCCTACAATGATTAATTCTCTCTCTCTCTCATGGGTCCTATGACTATTAATGTGTTCTAAGGGGTCTTAATGAGTCCTAATGTGTCCTAATGGGTCTTAAGGGGTCGTAATGGGTCCTAAGGGTTCCTAGGACCACTTAGAACCCATTAAAACCCTTATGATACACTAGTACACATTACAACCCATTAGTGTGTCCTACGATGATTATTGTATTCTAAGGGGCTTTAAGAGGCCCTAATGTGTCCTAAGGGGTTGTAATGGGCCCTAAGTGGACTTAGGACCACTTAGGACCCATTATGATACATTACAACCACTTAGAACCCTAAAGAGTGTCCTTAATCAAGTCAAGGTATCAAGGTTATAGTCAATAGTCCACTGAGAATCATGTTCAAGATAATGTGTTGATTCCTGAAATTTGGTTGTCTGAAATTTCCTAAAAACCCTCAAAATCCTGAATCTTTATCTCAACTCCTATGAAGCTGAAACCACTCTCAAACATCCTGAAATTACATACATAAAATGTAACTTAAGTATAATAAAGGAAGAGTATGTAACTTATACTTAAAGTTACATTTTATGTATTGACCTAGTGTTGGAATTGGTCTGGCAGGGCCCGTTGGGATTTCTTCCTCCCTCCCTTAGGCCTTTTCATAATTGTACATAGCGTGTACATGTTATAGTATGTATGCACTATAGTGCGCACACGCTATAGTGCACACGTGCTATTGGCTTTGATTGCCCAAGCCTTAGGCTCGAGCAATCAAAGCCATAGCGCGTGCACCCTATAGGGCGTACGACCTATTAATTTTGGGGGACCAAAAAAAATTTTGGCACCTTTTTGGTCTCCCATCTTCATTCATATACCCAAATATCCAAATAAAGAAAATCCTTCCTTAGCTTAGCCTCCAAGAAAAAATAACAAAAAAACTGCTTTATTTTTTTTGTTCACAAAACTTGACTCCTAAGTCTTCATAGAAAGTTCTCAAATCAGTTTGTTTTTTAACTTTTAATTTCAACCTTCTAAAAGTGGGATAAATTAATATGCACCAAATAATTAATAAAATTAATTATTAATGTGAGGACTCAAAGGTTGAGACACCTTAATCCCAATATTCTCCCACTTGTCGAAGACCTGTCAAGAGTCACTTAAAGTGCCAAGATTTACATTGCTAAGAGTCACCTAATAAAAAAATACATCATCACTGTCATCCATGAAATCACATAGATCCCAAAATATGCTCTCGTATTCCATCAAGACACTTGTAACAACATCTAAGATTTCCACCATTCTTAGGCAACAATCCCTATCATCCTCCAACATGCCACCTATGAAAGAAAGGAAACAAGCCAAGGTGAATATGAACCAGTCCAAAGAACAAAAGCATAATATATGGTGTAGAGGAAGGACTGAGACAATACAAATCAGGTTTAGGTTCTTATTGTACTCTTTAAACTTAATGGATTGCATTAAATGCCACCTTTTACACCTCCATATGGAATATTTGCTACAACATTATTCCACATCATCATTTGTACTAAATTATTTACCTCATCTGAATTAACCTACGACCAACATAAAGAACCAAGAGAAACATGAATTAGCTTGAAGTAAACACATCTTATCAAATTCCTCTATACTCTGTGGCAATCCCATTTTTCAAGTATGACAACTCTACTCAATGACATATTTCACTTTAGAGAAACAGTAATACAAAATCCCAGCTTTGACTATCAGGCTATCACTGTTGGAAATATATTGTAGGCTAGGTGACTGAGAGGGGGGGTGAATCAGGAACCAATAAAACGTATTCTCCTTTATCCTTTATTAGATTGACTAATCTAATTGCATGCATGCAACAGAAAAGTAATAAACATTCATAACACTTGACACAATATTTGGTTACCCAGAAACCTTCCAAATAGAAAGTAAAACTGGGGTGGGGATGATACCCACAAGATTTAGAACTACATTAATAAAGTTGGCTAGTTAAGGCTTACAATTGACCACTTCTGATGGTCTTCCCTATTAGGAGAAATAAGGACTGTTAGGGCCACCTTGTGAAAGGATTTATACAATATAGTTAAGTATGCACTCTGTTAGGAGATTCGATAAGGACTGTTAGGTCCACTCGGTTAAAGAATTTTGACTGATACACCTGTTAGGATGAACCAGTGAATGATCTGCTATGCAACTCTGATTTTATGAATAAGATCCTTTGAAGTAATATTGATCACCTGAATGTGATAGATGAGTCTCTACTGTTCCTTTATACTATTGTAGCCTTCTAATCAATCTGCCTCTTCATATTCACATTTGTAATTGATTCATATATATATCTATTCTATTTCCATGGAAATTTGGATAAACCAAGTGTCTTACATATATACCTTATCCAAATCAATTACCTCTACAAGTCGGTTACTATCTTATTTAATAGTATCAAACAATATGAACTAAGTCGGCCCAATGCTGATACTCGGGTCCAGTAATTCACTCGGGTGATATATTGACACTCGGGTGACATAGTGAACTAGCAACTCTAGCACTCGGTTGACACTGAGTTCTTCGGCCACATTGATCACTCAGAGATGGTAACTTGGGTAACACTGGTGACTCGAGTGATACTGTTTTGAAATAACTGCTCGGTCGACACTGCAACTACTTAGCTCAGGTAACACTTCAAGCTGCTGGCTATGTCAACACTGTAATCATATAAATGACTAAGTGTTTTGGCACTAATTGAAGCACTAATTGACATCATGTCTTGCCATAAGGTCTACAATCACTTGTAACATTGAAATCATAAACATCATATGTATTTTTCACTGATACCAAAGACATTTCAAAGGCCATAATTTTCCATGCTGAAATTAGTGCCAAGAAAAAGGTCAATTCATAGTTAGATTATTGTCTTGTGTGATGAGATTGCTTATGCCCCCTATTTATATGAAGAGAAATTGCTACAACATCAAAAACACATGCATTGTATCCTAGTTCCAATGCACAAGGAAACAACATGCTCATATGTTGGAAGCAAGTTATTGTGGCTTTAAAGAGAAATACTGCCCCAGGAACAAAGACTAGACCATAAACATAGGGAATAAATTCTAGGTCAGGTCCCCAAGGGTACCCGCCACCTCCTTTTCAAGATTGGACATCTTCAGAACTACCTCCTTGAGATCCAGAATATCCTTAGGAACAACAATAGCTTTTTTCATTCTTTCCCTAATTCTTCTCCCATGGCCAGAGCCTTGATCAGCAACATCCCTAGCATCAGTATCCAACTGACCAATTTTGTTTTTAGGAGAAGAGTTCTCCATCTTATCCATCGGGTTTTTGAGGTTCTAAACCGAGGCTTTGATGCTCTCACTACTGCTCTGGAGAATCTTATTGAGCATGTCCTCCTTTTTCTCAACTCTGGTACACAAGCTCTCCAATCTTTCCTCCAGCGAGCAGGTGCCCTTGTTCTTATGCTCCAAAATCTCAAATTTAGAGGCAAGGGTATGGTACTTCAGATTTAGGCTCTTGATCTCATGAAACATCTATCTATTAAGCCAATAAGAGTACAAGGACATTGCCTTAGCAGAACTTGAAGAACTCCAAAAGTAGGTTCCCTTTTATCTTGCATATCCTCAATGAACAGGTGAACACTGTCTTCATTATCGGTCAGATTCTTGCTGGAAGTATGGGTTTCTTTAGAGTCCTCGGTCTTCTTATTGGTTACCTCAGGGGATATCGACATATCATGCTCAACAGAGCTCATGTAGTTGACCAGGACAGTGACTTTCTCCTTAGTCGTACTCTTTTGGTTATCCATGAGCTCCATTGAAATGGGGCTTCTATTATTCACAGAGGCGCTAGGCATTGGCACCTACAAAGCTTCACTATTTCGAGCAAGGCATCGATCGTAATTCCCGAGCTTATCAATGCCCTCACCAAACTAAATATTTTTAGGGTTATTAGAACCCTTTCTCCCTTCCATCTGCTCTTCCTCATCTTTGTCGTAATCCTCCTCTTCAGTTTCCATGCCCTCCTCAAATTTTTTGTTTTCGGGGAAGAGCACAGTACATTCCTCCTCATCCTCATCATCTTCAATTTCCATCCCCTTTTCATTATTAGAGTCTTGCTCCTGAAAATTGTATTTAGGTTTTTTAAGGGAATTCATGTTCCTACTTCTAGACGCCTCCACCTTCATGTGAAGTGAATTTTGTTTCATTATTGAAGAAGGATTAGTTTTATATGCCCATCAAAAGATTAGAAATCATATAGAAAGAAGAGATTATTATTTGAGCATGACTGCTATCAATATTTCAAAATTAAAGACTTGACGAAGATTCAAAATTGCATTGTGGTTTTTCTTTAAGTAAAGTACAACAAGAAGGGAATTAATGAATTGATTGGGAAAAACTTTAGTCCAATTTTTTCAAGAACAAGAATTTATTAATAGGAGTGAAGGTTTATGGGTCTCATAGCATCATCAATTAGATTTTAGTGTTGGGGTTTCCTTTTTCCTTGATTCATATAACTTGGAATTGGAGCTTGCTATGAATAAACCTAGTCATTATGTCTATTATAAATAATTTAGTGAGAATATTTTAAATATTATTTTATATTTTAATGATATAATTAATCATTAAAAAAGTAAGACAATAATTAAATAACTCAAATCTTGACTTCTCTCTTGACTTACACAAATCCCTTAAATTCTTTTGCAATCTATGGAAGTACAAGACATAATAAATATTTCACTATTTGAAATATTAAAATATTGAAATCATCATTTTAATTTACATTTTATATATTTATCCCCTTATGAAATTTGGTTTTCCATATAATTCTCTCCTTTTGAGAAATAATATTCACAACAATAAGTCTTTAATTTATTTACTTAGTGAATGATAACTTCTCAAAAATTATCCTTTCTTTAGTTCACCTTTTACTTTGAGGCAAAATATTTCTCTCATGACTTATTTGTTTTTCTCTTCAAATGTTACAAATGTATCTATGATTTATTTTATTTAACAAATTTATTCCTTCTTTCCACTTTTAATATTTCTTATGCTCTAATTTTTTGGTTCATCATCTTTAACTTTATTTAAAATAAAAGAATTTACCTATCCATTCATTGCATTTTTCATCTTTCACAGATTTATTTGATTTTGAAATATTAGTAACAAATTTAATTTTTATTTCTCTATTCATTTCTACTTCCTTCCTTGAAAAATTTCTAATTTTCCTTACATAATTAAATTTCTTTATTAAAATTTCAAATTATCCCTAAATAATTAAATTCCCTTATTATTGAAGTGAAATATTTGTATTCCTTATTTGTCTTTTTCAAAGAAAATATTCAATTGATTTTTATTATTAAAATTTATAATTGTTTTGAAAAAAAAATCAATAAAATTTGTACTCTTGCCTTTTTCATTTAAGTTTCCTCTCACATTAGAAGCTTTATGCTTGGCAAAATATATATATATATATATATATATATCAACATTTCTCCAATAGTATGGTAAGCCCAACAAAGTAATTGATTTTAAATAATCAATAGGGGAGATGACCTGGTAGTTGAGCACCCTAACTTGGCTTGGCAAGTCCCCTGCTTATAACTAAGGTTTCAGGGCCACATCATCAAATACGATGCCACATCAACATGCTTTTTGCCAATGTGTCCAAAACAGCCTAAAAAAAAAGTGAGACCAATCGTAGTGCATTAGGGACCCCCATACTTGTACAACTATGTGGCATCAGACTATTGGTTACTTTTTAGGAAAAGGGACACATTTCATTCAATTATGGGTAGTAATCATTAGCAAAAGCAACTTTAAAGTCATAACTATTAGTACAATGTTGTTAGAAATATTGGATATTAAATCAGCAAGTGTGGATATTTAATTAACAACTACTATCACAACTATTAGAATGCCCTCAACTACCGGGTCCTCTCCCCTATGTTGGTTTGATATAATTTTTACATTTCAAAATTTTTGAAATTCAAGACCAAGTTTAAAATAATATTTTTAGAAACAACATTAGCTTATTGGATTTCTCAAGAATGGTCAACGGGCCCATCCTACTGAACAAGAGCCTCCATTCTCAACCGTTAAAACATTTGAAATATTAACGCATTTTCCAGAGGCTTCGTTTCCATTATTTTATTCACTTAACATCTTTGGTCTTGATGTTAATATCGTTTGAATCCGTGTATCTACATGAGATCTTGGATCTACATTTCTACTTATTTGAGGCCTTCGATCAAACGGTTCCAGTGACTTGTCTATGCTTTTACATTTTGCAGATACTCTTACATTTATTGCATTCACGTTTTGAGCGCGGCAATCAAACGGGCTTGCTCCTGCGGTTAACAACACCGCTTTGGAGAACGGAAACAGAGTAAGGAAAGGAACGGAGGCATTGGGTCCCACACCTGCCACCTAAGCGCGGTCAGCGCTTAGAGTTTGCTGGTTAAGCCCAGCCAAGGAGTTCTGACTATCATTGTCGTGGGAAACATATATTTACATGCTAAGTGACCGTAGTGCACAGTAGGTGTTCTTAATATTCCAGATTCATGTGATAAAAGGACTGCCAGTCATACAGATTGTAGTCCTTCTTACCACACTCTTGGTATGTCTGTTGTAAGCTTATATAGATTGTTATCTATGCATATGGTGATTGTTGTGTACAATAGGCCAGCACTTAATGTATATTCATCCTTTGCATGGCTTGATCGAGCATATAAACATTGAAGTTGCAATTTAGTGTATGTGTGTGTCTTCCATTTCATATATAATTCTATATCTCTTGCTTTAAAATCCCAACTAGCAGTTTATTCTGTCAAATTTGCAAACTGACATTCTTATCTTGGAAACAACCAAACTATTTGACGAAATGCATAAGGAAGTAAGGAAGTAAGAGTACATTGAAATGGATATTACAAATTGCAAAGAGTTAACTGTGAAATTTTGGGCAAGATTCCTTTAGGGGATCCAATAAAGCATATACTTATGACTTCCTTAATTCAAACTTCTTTTAAGATTCACTATAATAGAACAGAGTCAACTCTCGATACAAGACATAATCTAATAGTCGAGGCCTCAAATGAGCTCACAAGGACTTTATTTATAATATTTGAAGGCCAAGGGATAGATGGGAGTTATCCTCCATTTCCACATGCTATCCTCCATTTCCACATTCTTCCAAGTTTGCTCCTCCACCTCCTTCCCAATCTCTTTCTTCTCCTTACACATAATATATCTATTAAATAATTTTTCATTATTAAAATTGAATTTTGTCAAAATATTATTTTCTACATAAATCTATATTTATATATATTTTTTAAAATCAAAATTCTCAAACCATTTTTCTTCTCTTATACAATCTTCCATCCCGGGTTATTCAAAAATTTACAATCTTCCAACCCGGATTATTCAAAAATTATTACATAATTGAATCTAGAATCTAGAAGTAATTAAATTAACAATTTGTAGAAATCTAATATGATTGAAGGAATCATAATTTTCTTCAAAATTTCTAAGTTGTCTCAGATAGATGAACCTCGTCAATTTAGATATCGACGACATTAAACTCTTAATTTGTACTTTTTCTCAGTTCCTTTTAAAAGATCTGACCTTGAGAAGTCCCCTCCGTTGGATTTATACTATTTCTTTAGAATTTATTTTAAAAAACGTCTAGCCTTCAGAAGTCTACTGGGGGAAACGTCTAAACAGCCAACTAAAACGTTGAAAAAAACATAGTGTTTTAGTTGGCTGTTTAGACGTTGCCTCTACTGGGTTGATTTTCTACCATGCTGTAGAATTTATTGTCGTTTGCGCGTATTAGCAATAAGTCCGTACGCACGTGTTCCATATGAATTCAATCGATTTGCTTTCAAAGTCACCGAAACATAAAGAAGTATGATTCAATATCGTAACAGATGAGTTTATAATTTTATTTCAAAATTTTGAAGGGGTTTTATGTTAAATTCGGATGATGCTCTTTCCGGGTCATACCATGAATACTATGCAGTTTCTACAGTGGGTAAAATGGAAAGATGGCACTGAATTTCACAAGGTTTCTTCTAAGCAGGATATATTACATGTTGAAAAGTGAATGTTGTATTTATGATAGAGTGAACCAAGGTTGGGTTTGAGTTGGTCTGTCTCTAAATGACATTTTATCTTTGATTTTTTCTGGTACTCCCCTTGTGAACCTTAAAAAACTTGCCGTTGGCTTTGCTATTCCTCATGACCAGAACAGCATTATCATGTGTGAACTTTGCTCTCTTCCTGGAACATATGAACACTTGTTTTTTTTTAACATATGAACACTTGTTTTTTTGAATGTAGTTATGCTTGTGTTATTTGGTCTTCCCATTACTTGGAATAATGATGATCTTGGTTTCTCATGGAGTGAAATCCTTGTCTGATACTTTTTGGTCTGTTTTAACTTGTAAGATTTTGTGGCTCCTCTCGAAAGATAGTAATGGAGAGATTTTTCAAAAGAGAAAGAGACAGCTTACTGAGTTTGGTTGTAAACTCACACACTTTCAAATTATGACACAGGTTGCAGTTGCATTGGAGATTTCCAAAGACAGATTTATGATCCTAATGAGGGAGGGACAACTGATGAGAATCATCAAAGAAGATGTGGTCTCATGCCGGTATTTCTCCGTGCACAAGAACATGCTGAATCAAAAGGAGCTTGGGAATTTGAACCAGTTTATCTAGAAACTTAAGATCAATGAATGACAGAAACTTAAGATCAATGAATGACAGGCCAGCTGGACATAGGGGTTCTACTCATGAAACCCATAATGATGATGATGATGATAATAATGATGATAATAATTGTATATCCTATCCATATTTGTATTTAGGAGGTGTATGATGTAAATGGACTATATGCCGTAGATGGTTTTGGGTCTTCTGGCTAGGGGTGTGTCTAGCATTTTCAGGACTAGTTTTTTTTTTTTTTTTTGGTTAAAAGCCCTTTTGATGTAATTGCAGACTTAAACTTTTCTAATATCAAATTTGGATGATGCTTTTGTGAGGGCCAAATTTTTGGACATTTGTCTGTACAGCAGGCAAAAATGTTCCATTTAATGTAAATATTAATTAATTAAAAAATAAAATTGATAAATATAATTATTTTAATTAATTAATTATTAAAATAAATGGTATATTCTCGTTGCTGCATAGCGGCAATGGTAGAACACCTCACTTGAATTAAATGTTGAAATACCCAACTCTTTTGGGCATTTGTCTGTACAGCAGGCAAAAATGTCCCATTTAATGTAAATATTTATTAATTAAAAAATAAAATTGGTAAATATAATTATTTTAAGTAATTAATTATTACAATGAATGGTATATTCTCGTTGCTGCATAGCGGCAATGGTAGAACACCTCGCTTGAATTAAATGTTGAAATACCCAACTCCCGACAGAAGGAGAACGCTTAGTCCCTCTGACCTTAATAGCAACAGTTTTGCCCTAATTTCAAGTTAAACAGAATTTGTTGCCAGCATTATTCTCTCCCATAAAATTGTTCATTCACGTGAACAATTAATACCCTTTTAATTGATACCTGATCCAATTATCCATCGATGGTCATTAACTCTATACAAATTAATTGACTGTCAATCATTATTTTCCCAACATAATTGTTCATGATTAGACTTTTTATTACCTTATTTTTAATACAGTAGGCAATGTGATTACAACAAAACAACAAAAATTAATGAAATGTTCCGTCAGAAACAAAGACATTTTTGCCTTAAGCGGTCAAAAAAATCACAAGCTCGGAATATTAGAGATGCATCATAAAATCCAGGTTACGCAACTTAAAATTCCTTTAGAAAGAAGCTTACATTCGCTAGAAAAACCCTTCAAGATTTGAGATATATCACCAATGGTAAGAAAAGTAAATACCCTGTACAATTTAGCCTTGGCTGGTAAACAAGAAATTTATCCCTTCCTCATCTATAATATAGGAAAAAAATGCTGTAAGAAAAAAATTACAGTGGGAGGAAGCCAAAGATTGTGGCTGTTATCTTTTACTATTTCTTCCCAGATCCACAACCACGACGCTGATATTATCAGTGCTCCCTTTTGCAAGAGCCAATTTCGTCAAGAGCGCAGCAGCGGCAGCTGACGGAGATTCATTGCCGTTACCTAACATCGATCTCAAACCCCCACCTGGCAGTCGTCCCGACAAACATTTGCGGGCCACGTCACACACCAATTCGTTGGAAAGCACGTCCCAAAGTCCGTCACTTGCCAAAATCAAACACTCGTCTTCGTCTGTCCGATCCGTTAACGTTACCTCCGGCTCTGATATCACGTAGGGTTTCAGGTATTTGTCGCCTGAATACAGAATTTATAAAAAATGAGATCAAAGAATGCATCGGAGAATCGACAAGAAATTTCCAGAAAAAAAATGTACATTTCGGGCAGTTTTTCCAAACTAAAATTTGCAGATATCAAATACTTCAATAAAAATTGTAAATTTTTTATACTTAAACTACAATATGTAGATTTTGGATCCCTTCGAACCAGAAGTTGCAGATTTAGGATCTTAGGGACCTAAAACTGCAGATTTAAGATCTTTGGGACCTAAAATTGCAGATTTAAAATCATAAGACCTAAAATTTGCAGATTTACGATCTTTAGGACCCTAGAATTACAGATTTACGATCTTTAGGACCTAAAATTGCAGATTTACAAGACATTTGAGGTGCATCCAAAAATGCAGGCTTTTTGATCCCTTCGAACGAGGAATTGCAGATTTAGGACTTTTAAGACCTACAATTGCGCATTTAGGATCTTTAAGGCCTAAAATTGCAGATTTAAGTCTTTACTGCCTAAGATTGCAGATTTAGGATCTCTAGGGTCTAAGATTGCAAATTTGCAAGCCTTTTGAGGTGCTTAAAAACGCAACTTCAAAATTTTGGAAGTACTTAAAAGCTAAAACTTAAGCGGTACATTTTTAACCAAGCGAACGGCAATTTCTAGCCTGCAGGTTTGTACATGTAGGGCTTCTTAAGCCAACAAGGGTTATATTTTAAATCTCGTTCGGCCTGAAATAATATAGGCATTTCCCAGTTAAGGGTCGAGATTAAATGCCTGCTTACCGATAGCCCTGGACATGGCCAGAACACCGAAAACGCGCGGACCATTCCAGAAAATAACGCGTCCACCGGCGGACTCAATTCGTGAGATCTCATCTGGTCTGTCTGGCTGTAAAAGCAGAAAAGGAACAAACGAAAAAATGTTTTAAATCTCTGCCAAATTCTCGAATACAATATGAAAAGTAATACCATAGCAGGCATGTAGAGAGCAGAAATACAAAACGAGACTAAAATTTTGAGCGATAGAACAGCCAGGATTATTTAACATAGACGATAAATCATACCTTGTGATCGACCGATAATGGAATGGCCGCGCCTCCGCGTGACAAGACGGCCCGAGAATCGCCACAGTTAGAGACAACAATCTGTTGCGCCCCTACTAACGCCACGACGGCCGTAGTTCCTACGGTTTCCGACGCAATCGTCCGCTCACAACTACATTCGCTTCCTCCGCTAGCTAAGCAGTCATTTTTACATCGCAAGCCGCCTGACAAAACCTCGGCGTCCACTCTTCTGAAGCAGTTCGTCATCGCCTTCTGCCATTGCGTCTCGCTTAGCAGATCATCGCGAGCCTTCATCTCCTCCACAAGAACCTCGTGAAGCCGATCTTTGCAGTAAAACGCTGCCTGAAACAAAAAACCATCGACAATACTAAGCTTTGCGAAACAGTTGCTTGTCGAACCAAAAAATACAAAGGAAAGGAAAAGACATACACCTATGAATCTGTCACACACACCTGAGATCCTCCATGGCCGTCGTAAACACCGAAGAAGTGCAAAGCACCGTCAGGCCGTTCATCTTTCCCGCAATTGAACGCAGGAAGAATCGAAACCGCGTCCTCCATTTCTCTACGTCGTCCACAGAAGGACACCATACCGTGCTCAGGACAAGCGAACTCTTCAAAAGAGTTGCCAACACTCTCCGAGCTCCCAGCTGGCGTCAAAATTACGCTTCTCTCCAATCCGCCATTGTCAACTTGCGAAGCTGGAACGGAAACCCTACCACTCTCCAATCCGCCATTGTCAACTTCCGAAGCTGGAACAGAATCCCTGCCGCTCTCCTGCCCTCCATTTCCACCATTCAAACCACCATTTCCCAATCCAGACCTATCAACTGCATAATCGCATTCCCTGGCACAATCGCTGCTGCAACAGACGGAAGAATCCTTAGAAAGCTTGATCCTTTTCCTTGCTGCATAAGGAGCAGCCTCAGCCGTAACAGCAGCCGCTACAACGCCAGATGTTGCAACAAGCTTAAGCTTCCGTATCTCCATCCTTCTCCGCCTGGCCATACGACATGACTTCCGCTCGCCAGGGGAAACATGCTTATCATCCACAATACTGCTGCAGCAGATCTCCGGCCCTTCCATGCAGAATCCCTCAAGCTGAAAACCTGACCCCAATTAAAAAACCAGAAATCCCCAAATTTGTCCACAAACAACCAAAAAAACCCTCTCCTTAACCAAAATTCACCCCCTGAGAACAAGAAAATCCCTCCTTTCTTGCCCTCCACATCAAACCCCCTCAATCCGAACACGAAAAACTCCGAAGATTTCAACCCCTCCCCCTTTTAACAAACCCCAACACAGACCTCCTCATCTCTGCGACAACAGCCTCTCCATGTATGATTACCTCCTAGCTTTCGGGCAGGGCAGCGAGCTGCCCGGGTCAGAGTAGGTGCGACAAAGTGGCGGTGGACCCAATCGGGTGTCATTACAGCCACAACTCCCGTACACGTGGACGTCAGATCTCATCCCTTACACACACCTGTCAATCATCGGGCACTCAGGAACTGATCTCTTTATTTCTGCCGGACTTTTCATTCGGGCACCCTCGAACCAATCAGCGTCCTCCATCTATCACCCTTGACGTGACACGTGCATTGCGGTACGACGCATGTGGTCCTCACCGCTGTCAGCCGTGCAAAAATCTTACACGTAATCCCAAAACTTAAAAATCTTCCATTATCCCCTGGCACTGACACCTGTCCTTACTAATCACAACCCCTCTAACTGTCATTATTCTTTATCATTCTTTTTTGCCGAATTTTATTAAACTTAATGAAAAAACACTTAATTTCTTATTCGTCGATGCAGGTGATGCGTACCGAATCAAACAAGCGGATAAGAAAGAAAAGGCCCCACGAGCACGACACGCACTTGCCTTCGCTTTTTCTTCGCTCCTTAATCCCCGCGCTTCTTCCTCACCTGTCAGCGCAGATTCCCCCCTGACCAACCGCCTCTCCCGCTTCTCCTCGCCAGGTGTCCCCGAGATGGTCGACGTTTAAGGTAGAGAATACTTTGGCGGTCAAAGGAACAAATGTCCTGTTGCTATGCAATTGAAGACGTGCCATACATGAAATGGAGTGGAAAAGGCGAGGAAATTGAATTTTGGTGTTCCCTTTACTTCGCTTCTCTTGTCACTTTGTGTGTATCACACCATAGAAATTTCTTTTATTCTTTTTTTTATTTGTTTAGGGTCCAATCTCATATTTTCAACATATAGTGAATCTGATATAAAGTATTATCTAAGCAAAGATCAGATTTTGGTTGTACTGTTCACATTGAAAAGATTGCCACATGTGTTGTTTTGGACAAGTGTCTAGTCACTTAGTCACAAGGGAAAGATAGAAGCCATCATTTTAGGGTTTTTTTTAATTTCAAGCTATCATAGGTTTACACTTGGCTCCTCTAGAGGCCTTGTTTGATTTGTTTATTTAGGGTTACATTAGGTATACTTGAGTAACGTTTAAAAGACAACAAGAGTGTAAAGGAAGGTAGCCTTTTGCATTCAAGCATAAATCAACCTTTAAAAATAATGTTAAATCAATTCGGAATGAGAAAAATGTGTAAAACAATACTAGTTTAGTATATTAAATAGAATTATAGTTGATAAAAAACTAGGTTTGCTTTTTAACATGTAAATTTTATATATTATAATAATTTGTAGGTTATCTTTATGGTTATGGGTCAATTTATAATGTTTGAATATGTTTTGTTTTTTTAAATTGAAGAAATGCAAATTACATAAAGAATATGTTTTTTAATATATGTAGATTTGATTTTGATGAATATGTGCATTGCAAATTGATTTGTTTTGAAGTATGTTCTTTTTTTTAAAGACTAATGGTATTTAAAATCATTTTGGAAAAGTAAAGTTGTTAAATCGCAAGGACCAAATTCTCCTAGATCAATCACATGATGAGACTGACTTTATAATGATTTCAAAGATCAAACATAAGAATCTCAAATAATGTAGATGATCTATATGAATTTGATGCATATTGAATTCCCTTTAGCGCTCAAAATTAAAATATTCCTATAATGAATAGTATTTATCATTTATAGGGGTTGTCCCCTTCAATAATTAATTAATAGAGAGAGAGAGAGAGAGAGAGAGAGAGAGAGAGATATCCCAACTTTCAAATGAGCATTACATTTGGTGATATGTAATTATAATAAGCATTCATTTGAAATGTGCCCAAAATAATAAAAATCAAGAGTGCATTTTGTCCCTACTCCAAGGTGCCTATAGATCCTAAATGAAAATATATCTTGAAGTATATGAGCACTAACAAACATGCATGTAAGTTAAATATTCAAACATAAGGATATTGAGAGAGAGGGAGAGAGAGATCCCAACTTTGCACATGAGCATTATATTTGGTGATATGTAATTATAATAAACATTCATTTAAAATGGCCCAAAACAATAGAAATCAAGAGTACATTTTGTCCCTACTCGAAGGTGCATATAGATCCTAAATGAGCATATATCTTGAAGTATATGAGCACCAATAAACATGCATGTAAATTAAATATTCAAACATAAGGATATCAAGGTTTATGTAAAGTAATGAGCTACATTGGATCTTATCTCATCTATGTTAAAATCCTTGAACATTCATGCTCCATTGGAACCTACAAAATAGACATAATAAGTGCAATGAGTATCTTATTTCAAGTAGAACTAAACATATCATTGCTAACAATCAAGAGAAAGAGAGGGTAGTGTTAGAAAGATTCTACCTACACAAAAAGTGGTAATGGTAATGATAAACCCAATGTGGTAATCACAAGATGACATGGCATACCAAGCACTATCATGTCATGACATCATGGTCCATCTTGCAACATAATCATGTCTTTATATCAAAACTTATAACTATCTCTAAACTCAACAAAGAAGTGTTAGCAAATGCTTACTTCCAAATGAGTGCATAAGGACACATTGACATTGATTGATTGACTTGTCACTTTTATGAGTGAGATAAAAGTTGATCATGGAAATTCTTATGGATGGGTAACTTGGATGCTTGATTGATTTGCATCTTCTTGTATTTGCATAATAAGTGGATAATTGGTAGTAAAAGAAATGTTTGGATGCGTGTTGTGAAGTTCTTATAATTTGTTGGAAGGTGATGTTCGCAAGAGGGTTATTTTTTTATAACAATTAACTTCTTGAGTGGAGGAGTAGAAAAACAAGAATATCCTCTCTCAATATCTTTCATAAGATTAATTTTCTTGATTTTATTGAGGGCACCCATGTCCAATGAGAATAATCATAGAATTTGCATTTTATTTCAAAAAAGTTTCCCAAGAAAGTTACTATAGGGGAAGTCTCTTTAGAAAACTATTTAACGTTATGCAATTATTTTGAGGATTTCTTGTAGAGAAGGAATGTAAAAGAGATGATAAATGTAATAGTAATAAGGAGTGTAAATATAATAAATAAACATAGCCTTTATACTCTAACAATTTTTAAGTCAACAAATGAAACCTAAGATATAGAGGACAATCTTTTAAAAACAATTCTTAAACTATGAATGAAAAATATCAAGTTTAATCAACTAAAGTTTCTACCAAAAGAGCTAGTGTTGTTTTAGATGAGGAGAAAGTTTGAATATAGTTGGCAATGGTGTCCTTAAATTCAAGATCTAATAGTTGATCATTTCTCTTCGTATGATCTTTATCTAGTGAGTTGGCCTCTAAAGCAAGGGATGCAATACTAGAATAAAAAATGCAAGAATGTAGCCAACATTGGAAAAATAATAGTTGGTCAGTGGTTGTTAGTAAAACTAATCTCAATTAATGGAGCTTCATAATGGACTATATGATGAATAATTTCTTTAGAATCTAGACCAATAAAAAGTAACTTTTAGAATTTTTGTGTTTAGGGTCTTTGGAAAGAGACAAAGAAAGAGTGGACAACTTTGGTCATTCTTTGGTGTTTAGGGTTTTGAGAGTACCTAAATTCCCTTTGCTTCGCTTCTCTCGTCATTTTGTGTGCATCACACCATAAAATTTTCTTTTATTCATATTTTATTTATTTAAGCCCAATCTCATATTTTCAACATATAGTGCATATGATATTAAGTATTATCTAAGCAAAGATCAGATTTTGTTTATACTATTCACATTGAAAAGACTGCCACATGTGTTGTTTTTGACAAGTGTTTGGTCACCTAGTCATAAAGGAAATATAGAAGCCATCATTTTAGGGTTTTTAATTTCAAACTATAATAGGTTGACACTTGGCTCCTCTACGAGGCCTTGTCTAATTTGTTTATTTAGGGTTAGATTAGGTATACTTGAGTAACGTTTAAAAGACAACAAGAGTGTAAAGGAAGGTAGCCTTTTGCATTCAAGCATAAATCAACCTTCAAAAATAATGTTAAATCAATTCAGAATGACAAAAATGTGTAAAACAATACTATTTAAATAGTATATTAAATAAAATGATAGTTGTGGAAATTTAGGTTTGTTTTTTAATATGGAAATTTTGTGTATAATAATAATGTGTGGGTTGATCTTTATGGTTATGGGTCAATTTATATATTGTGTTCATATGTTT
Source organism: Thuja plicata (assembly GCA_018584345.1). Lineage (NCBI taxonomy): Eukaryota > Viridiplantae > Streptophyta > Pinopsida > Cupressales > Cupressaceae > Thuja > Thuja plicata. The sequence continues at coordinate 194,879 of MU224580.1, forward strand.
TCTAACATATAGATTTGATTTGGATGAATATGTACATTGTAAATCAATTTGTCTTGAAGTATGTTATTTTCCCCCATTTTGTGCTTACAGAAAATTTCCATTAATTTGGAGGAGACGTGCAATGGTTTAGAGAGAGAGAGAGAGAGTTGGAATCCCCTTTTGATTAGATTGTCTTGAGTATCTTATTATGCATTTTTCCACTATAAGAAATTAACTTTGGGTAAGAGTTGAGAGTTCCAAAGTCCCTGGGCCCGTGTAGGGGGTTCAATGTTTTAAAGAAGCATCTAGAGTATGTATATTTCATAGAGAAGTTCCCATTCTGACTCTTGCACTAGCAAAAATTATCCTCTATGTTGAAGAGAGGAATTCTAATTTTAGTCAATGTATCATGCAAATCCCTAATACCTCTCAACAAGTTTGGTCTAGTTTGGCAGCTAACTGAGATTTCCTTCCATGTTCTCCATGGAGTAATGTAATCGTAGACTCTGCTACCAAAGTCTATACAAGCAACATTAATCAGACTTCTGAATCTTGGAACAACCCCTAAAGGTTCCTCACCAACCCAAACATCATCCCAAAACCTGGTAGATTTTCCATCACCAATTTTCCCCTTTGCAATAGTTTCCTACCTTTAACAGTATTGTTCCAAATTTTGAATCCTAAAGGATAGGATTCATTAAATAACATTTTACTAAACATTTTTGCCCCAATATATTTTGCACACATAATTATGCACTAGTGAGCCTTGTTAACAATTAACTTCCATCATGTTTTGGCCATCATTGCCTTATTCATTGTCAAAATCCTTTGCAAACCAAGGCCCCTTCCCATTTGGGTCTACATGCTAATTCCTAGTTAACCGATGCAAGTCTCTTTTTTTTCTTTCAAACCCATCCAGAGGAATTTATTCCAAAAAAAATCCAGTTTCTCAACCATTGCACTAGTAATTTTAAAGAGAGGGAGGGAGTAGAGGGGTATACCTTGGAGAGAGGAAGTAAGAAGCTGGAGTTTTTCCAAGCTACTAAGTAATTTTTCTTTCCATCCTGCTAGCTTTCTCTGAAGTCTCTCAATGGTTGAATTCTAGAATGTCAGATCCACCTCTTTCACAGTCAAGGGAAGGTCCAAATAGAGGCCTATGAGGACAACATCACTACACCCAAGGATTATTTTTATCTTTTTCCTGAGGTTTTCTTTGGTATTGAATAATTAAATGTTTCTTTTAGCATAGTTAATATGTTGCCTAGAAGCGACAATGTACTCTTCACAAAAAAATGTCTGAGCTTTTGCTTCAATAACCGACGATTTACCAAATAAAATGGTATTGTCCACAAATTGTTGAATTACATTGGTAGAGATAGAGGAGGTAGGTTTGACACTTGAGAGAGTACCCTTGCTAACAAGGTTAAGGAAGTTCCTACCAAGGACCTCTGCTAGAATCATAAAGAGATAAGGTGGCAGTGGGTCTCCTTGTCGTAGACCCTTTTCAGGTCTTATGTTTCCTCTAGGAGTACCATTAACTAAAATAAAGAAAGTGGTTGTCTTGGAACACATGTCTTAACCATATTAATCAACCTGCTCTTAAAACTCATTCTCTAGAGGACCTTGTGAAAAAAGTCCTACCGAACTCCATAATAAGCTTTTGAGATATCCATCTTAAGTTAATGGATTGATTAGGGTTTTTTGGCATGCATGGATGATATTTGAGATTTTTTTATGGTTGATAAATAGAGAGAGCAGTGTGGTACACAATATTTGAGAATTTTTACAAATATATGATATTCTGAATGTGAAGAATAAGGTAACAGGGCGATCAATTTTGGGTTGTGGATCGGATCAACATTTGAGCTTACATGGAGCTATAATTAGACATTAGCAGATGTTATTTTGGTAGTTTAATAGTTTTAGAGCATTGTAGTGATCATTTTGTAAGATAGTGATTCTTCCTTAGGGTTGTAGCCTAAGGTATTTTATTTTGAGCAGTGAGCCTGATTGCATGTGCAATCCCCATATCTATTTGTAAGACTTTATTTCTACTAAGTATAGTCTTTGTCGGTGTCATCCCCACTGCAATTTTTCCCCCAACAGGTTTTTCCATGATAAAATTTCTTGTTTCATGATGTGTTGTGTGGATTTTATAGATTAATACTTTATGTTCTTGCATGCTTACATTTCAAGGTTAAATATTATTATGTGCTGCAAGTTCTTATAAGTTCAAAAGATATTTTAAGAAGTATCAAAACCTTATTGTTAAAAGTTTGAATTTATAGAACACTGATTCACTCCCCTCTCTCAGTGTTCCTTCACATTAACAATTAGTATCAGATCTTTGTTCACTTGAAGGAGCTTAACAACTTGAGGGTGATCTCTGAAGGAACAATGGAATCCAATTTGTAAAAGCATCTCATGTTAGCACTTGATGATCTAGATCAGACTAAAAGAGAACTGAGAGAGGCTGAAGAATTTATTGTAAGGATCAAAGCACAACTAAAGCAAGCCTAGAAGAGGAGATCAAATTTTTTTGAGCAACTACAACAAAATGAATCAAAAAGTTCAAATGATGAACAACTAAGTCATGATCTAAAAGAGAGAACTGCAGAATGTGAGAAGCTCAAACATGAGAATGCTAACTTGAAGCATGAGATGACATCAATAGTGATGAAGATGACTAGAGATATTGAAGATAGGAGGAAAAATAAAGAAAACCTAGAACAATCCTTGAAAAAGAGATATGATAAATGCAAGGCTTGTTGCAAATTTACAGGATGCAAAGGATCTTAAACAAGAACTAAGAAGAGAACTTGTGATTGCAAATAACTATAAAGAAAAAATTATGGTAAGCTCAGACGAGCTAAACTCATTGCTTGAAAGCCAAAGACATCCAAGTGACAAAAAAGGTCTTGGATATGAAGAAGGAGAACCTTCAAAATTTGCATCAAAGAAGCCTAGATTCGACATAAAGATGAACAAAAATCCAACTACAAGATAACTTAATGCCTAGAGAAATGATGACAATTGTTTTATCTACCATAAATTTGGTCATAAAGCCATGCATTGTAGAAATAGGATGAATCAAGGCAATACATCTTTTATTGGTCAATGTCTCAAATGCAATAAACATGGTCATAAGGCAAGTGAGTGCATGAATTTTGTGGAGAATTTGTTTTCCAACCTAGGTAATATAAAATGTTATACATGTAATGGTTTTGGGCATATTGTTAATTAATGTGCAATAAATAAAAGACCAATGATAAACAAAAATGGTCAAAGGAATGTTGTTTTCTATAGGTGTGACAAATCTAGACACTATGCAAAGGATTGTCAAACCAAGATTATATACAATAGAAGTTCAATGAACAAAGGCAAAAAGGACAGTCAAATGCTAAGGAAAAGGAAAAAGGGAAGGCTAAAGTATCATTTGAAGAGGTGCGCAAGTAGATGAAGAAAACATGGGTCAAGAAGAGTCAAAGTGAACAATCTGAAAGGATTGCGATAGGATTTGAGTTTACCAATTCCATTGAGAATTGAAGACAGGCCTTTGGCCTAGCAGGAGTAAAATTGCTAAATCGATTGAAACCCCCTGAAGAAGTTAGTGCTTGATCTTTCCAAGCATGAGGATGTTAGAGAAGGCTAGGGTGAAAGTTCTGCATACTTCACCGAATGACTTCAACAAGTTTTTAGGGTGCACAATATTCCAAGGTCTCAGACAGTGCACTTGTGTTCAAATATGAAATTAGGGTAAACACATTTATTACACCACTTAATTAGAAAAAGTACAAAAAAGGGGAAATCAATTTTAATTTGTCATGGAGCATTCAAAAAAAGAAGCGAAGACACGACTCATAGAAAATACAAAGGTGATTAGAAGGATTTGTCAAATGTCTACAAGGAAACCCTAAATCTATGAAAATGAGGTATTATACTTGTGCAAAACTCTATCAATCGAGTAAATTCAAGTTTAAGAAGATGGATACACCAATTATTGTTGATGTAACAAAAAGACCTCACCCTAAATTCAAAAAATATCCATATAAATCCATGGAAGTCGACCCTAAAGAAACATTATCGGATGTACCCTATAGAGTTATACATTTTGAGGAGTTGAGGGCATATGTGAATTACAATTTAGAGGATTTAGGAGCAAATCCAATCAAGGAATTATACCTCATCAAATTTTTGGGAGAAGATGGAGGAGTTAAACTAGATTTTTGTGCCCTATAAGAGAGAAATTTTGCACAGCTCTCATTATTTCCATTTGTTGTTGAGGAAGAATGGATAAGATATATATTGAGAAGGATTCATGGTGAATTCATGTGGTTGAACCAACCCATGAAGATCACAAAGGAAGTAATAGAGAAAGTCATAGGTTTGTGGTCCACAAGAGGCATTCCAATTCCAAAAAGTGTCAAGAATGACACAGTATGTGATGTCATACATGAGGTAGCTGACAATAAAGGGATGACTATTAACTTAACATAAGAGATGATGATATGAGGTTTTTTGCAATGGTCATTGGATACAAGATATACCATTCTAGAAGAGAAAACTCAGTCTTAGGAACAACCATTTACACAATATATCAGATGTTGAGAGAAAGAAAAGATTATGACCCCTGTAAAGTCTTGAGAGGATAGTTGATGGAAAATTTAACTAAGATAAGAAAGGACTAGAAGAATGTATTCAAGTTTGGTACGCTTATATTTTATATATTATTTTACTTCTTGAAAGAGTTTCCAAGGATAGGTCCTACTAATTGGTCCAAAAATGGTCTGGTAGATTTTAAAATTAGAGAAATCATGAGTGTAATGGCTTATGAGATAAGAACCACATATCTTTGGGGGCATTTCAATAAATTTCAAAAGCAAATTCATGAAATAAAAAGAATTCCCAAATCTATTGTTGAAAAATATAAGGAGGACATTTTATTTATGGTAAACACTGATGAATGCCTAATGGAGGCATTCGAACCCAGAAATTCTTGGGTAATGCCAATGGGTTATGAAGTAGATGGAAAAATTATAGAATTATATGCAAAGGACTTACTAAGAAAGCTCAGGGATCCAAATGAACCAAGATTCAAAACTTTCAATGAGAAAGGACTTAAGGTGCATAGGGAAATGAGAGCACCTGAAGTTGCAAGAAGGGTAAAGAAGAAAGTTGATATAGTAAATTTTTTTCTTGAATTTCATGCTCAAAGAGTTACAGAAGGTAATACGCCTATTGAAGTGGGAGAATCAAGTTCTGCTCTAATTCAATCTATAGGTAGGCAGACAAGAAGTGCAACAATATCCAAACCAAAAATACCCACTCCAACAAGAGAGGTGAAGAGGAAGATACTAGAGAAGAAAAATGGTGAAAATAAGAAAGATGACAGTAAGAGACAATAAGAAGAGGAGAAGAAAATGGAAGAAGAGGATATTATTATTGAGGATGATGATGAAAGAACAAACTCTGATGAAGTTGTCAAGAAACTCAAGAAACAAAATTCAAATGAAGCATCTAAACCTACAAATACAAAATCTTCTGATGCAACTAAACAAGTAAGTAAAGAAACCAAGCTTGAATCTGATAAGCTAGGTATGTTTGTAAATAGCATGGCAAAGGTTATTACTACTAACGGCTACTTAAGACGAGTAAATAAATTCTTTAATAAGTTAGAAAGTGAAGGGAAGAGAGTAATGTAAGAGGGATTTTCAAAATATATGTACAAGTTCAAGAAAGCTTTGATTGAGATTGCATCATAAATTCCAAAGTCTCTATATGATATCTCAGATGCAAGAAAGAATACAACCAACAAGAAGGATAGAGAACTAAGGGAACATTCCATAATTGAACTTTATCTAGTAATATAAATTAAAGAGATGAAGGAATTAATAAAGAAGGCCCAAAGCCATCTTTTAGAAGTAAAAGAAGAGCAAATAGGCTGATAGGTGGTGAAGTAGAAGATGTAGTCAAAGAGACTATAAAGATAAAGAATAAAATATTGTAGAAAGAGAATCCAACAATGCTCACTGACTTCCAAAAGGGAAGTACATCTAAGTAAACTTAGTCACCAAGCATGCAATTGCAAGATGATGTTAATGTGTAATATGTTCCAGATTTGGAACAAATTATAGGTACGTGTATGGAGGAAGTACCAGAGATGGTGGCAGTACAAATAAATATGCTCGATCAAGTCACTAATCAAGGTACATTAGTCAAATAGGTCACAGTGGACACCAAAGGGAAAGGTATAATGATAGATAAAAAGATCAAAAGGGAATAAAAAAAACTTGTGAATGCATCACAAGTAGTACAAACTACGACAGACAAAGAAAGGACTGAAATAGTAGAGGTATATCCTCTAAACCTCATGTTGCTTTCACAAACTGGAAAACATAAGGAGGCAAAGCTGAGCAAGGAAGAAGTGAAGGAGGGTTGAGCACAAGGAGGGAAAGAGACATTGTTCAAGAAGTGCAAGAACTTATGTCTAATGAGACATCTGAGATAGATATTGAACTGGCTAAAGGGACTATAAATTTATTTGCTCTATCTCATGTTCAAAATATCAAACTAGCCTACGTGGCACAATCTCAAGCCAAGGAGGAGATTCTCAAGAATCATATTGAAGATAGTAAGCTCATGAAGGAGGCATCAAAAGTATTGGAAAATTTGATGGAAAATAGTGTCAAAGCATTAACTCCATCAATCCAAGTTAGAAGTATGCTTAGTGTAGTGAAAATTCAATTCAAATCACTTGAACATGATGCAGAGGTAAAGGCAAAGAGGGAGGCCAATGCTAAAAGGTTTGGAGAGTTAAAGTTGATACTTGCACATTGAAGATCACTGTTGGACACCCACATTAAGGAGATTCAAAGAAAACTTAATGAAGGTGGGAATGTTTATAAGTCTTGTTTGTCCATGAAGAAGTTTGTAGCAGGAATAGAGAAGGAGATTCAAGAGAATGAACACAAAATGGAACAAATAGCACAATCATTTGATTATCTAAATACTTATACATCAAAATATGAGAGTCAAGTAATCTCTTTACTTGACAAGATCCAAACCTTGGAGAAGGAGAAGGAGAAGGAGAAGGTGAAATTAAAAGTTAGGGAATTGAGGAGTTTTATAGCTGCCAAACTTCAAACACTCTACTATGCAGTCAAATAAGCACAAGTTTCTTTAGGATCATCAAACCTTGTGAACTTACAAGTGGCAGAAGTTACAATGTTTTTGTTCAATGGCCACATTTCAATTTTGTATAGTCTCAAACAAGGATGAGATCAAGATCTGCAATTAATGAAGACTATATGTGCATATATCTTCCAATTAATGTAAATTTCACAACTTTTTAGCATGTACATATATGTATATATCTTTTTGGTATCCATGGGTTAAGGGGGAGTAGTAGTGTGAGTCTAGGACATTTTATGGCTAAGCCTTTGTCATTGATATTAAAGGGGGAGTGCATGCATGTGAAAAATGTGTTGTTTTTTCTACGAAGGAGTCATTTTTGGATAAAAAGTGTTGGGGAAAGGTATATACAGCTAGACAATGTTTAACAATGTTTGCACACTTAGGAAATTTTTCACTAAGTGTTTCCATCAATGTCAAAGGGGGAGATTGTTGGCAAGAGACACTACATAAAAGGAAAATTGTGAGTGAATGTTGTCATTGATGGAAACTACATGGTGTTTAGACACGACATACTCGTGTATGAAAACATTGGAAATTTTTTAGAACTCATTTGAATATCTAACTAAGTCAAGACTGAAGAACAGACTATACTGGCAAGATACACATAAAGGTCTAGTAAGATCTATAGAGGAAATTTTTTGCAATGCACATCTAGGAGAAATATAAGGGATGTGTACAGATTCTTCTCATGGAATTTTAAGGTGTGATGATAAGATTCAAAAAAATTATGAAGATCTGAGAAGCCATTCTTAATAGTTAACATAGTCTCAGGCTGACATGATGATAAATCCTTGCGCGTACATTGGAAATTGTAATTGGGGCTTACTTTGATAATTCAAATATTTAGCCGACCTAGTTAGCCACCTATTTTTATTTTTTTTGGAGGGAAACGTGATGAATTGAGGATATAGTCGACTTGATAAAATGTTTTACTTTTCCCAAGAATTTTTTAGGGAAAGCCTACTTGTTGATCAAATCCTATGGTGTGAACTTATATAATAGATTGACTAGGGTTTGTTGGCATGCACATATGATATTTGAGATTTTTTGATGGTTTATAAATAGAGAGATCAGTGTGGTAGACATGATTTCAACAGTTTTACAAACATTTGATATTCTGAATGTGAAGAACAAGGTAACATGGCAGTTAATTTTGGGTTGTGGATCAAATCGACATTTGAGCTTACATGGAACTGTAAACAGACATTAACAAATGTTATTTTTGTAGTTTAATAGCTTGAGAAAATTTTAGTGATCATTTTGTAAAACAATGAGTCTTCCTTAGGGTTGCAGCCCAAGGTATTTTATTTTGAGAAGTGAGCTCTAGGCAATGAGCCTAATTGTATGTGCAATCCCCATATCTATTTGTAAGACTTTATTTCTACTAAGTATAGTCTTTGTGGGTGTCATCCCCACTGTGATTTTTCCCCTAACAAGGTTTTACACGATAAAAATAATTGTGTCATGATGTGTTGTGTAGATTTGATAGCTTGATACTTTATGTTCCTACATGCCTACATTTCAAGGTTAAATATTATTATGTGTTGCAAGTTCTTATAAGTTTAAAAGATTTTTTAAGAAGTATCAAAAACTTATTTTTAAAAGTTTGAATTTATAGAACACCTATTCACCACTCCCCCTCTTAGTGTTCCTTCACATTAACAATTGGTATTAGAGCTTTGGTCCCTTGAAGGAAGCCTAACAACTTGAGGGTGATCTCTGAAGGAACAATGGAATCCAATTTGCAAAAGCATCTCATGTTAGAACTTGATGATTAGATCAGAATAAAAGAAAACTGAGAGAGGCTGAAGAACTCATTGTAAGGCTCAAAGCACAACTGAAGCAAGCCAAGAAAATGAGATCAAAACTTTGTGAGGAGCTACAACAAAAGGAATCAGAAAGTACAAATGATGAACAACTAAGCCATGATCTAAAAGAAATAACTACAGAATGTGAGAAGCTCAAACAAGAGAATGCTAACTTGAAGCATGATATGACATCAATAGTGATGAAGAAGACTAGAGATATTAAAGATAGGAGGAAAAATGAAGAAAATCTAGAACAATCCTTGAAAGAGAGATCCGGGGAATGCAATAGGATTGTTGCAAATTTACAGGATGTAAAGGATCTTGAAGAAGAACTAAGAAGTGAACTTGTGATTACAAATGACTAGAAAGAAAAATTCACGGTAAGCTCAACCAAGCTAGACTCATTGCTTTAAAGAAAAAGAAATCCAAGTGACAGAAAAGGTCTTGGATATGAAGGAGAAAATTCAAAATCTACATCAAAGAAACCTAGATTTGACATAAAGATGAATAAAAAGCCAACTACAAGACAACCTAATGCTCATAGAAATGATGGTAAGTGTTTTATCTGCCATAAATTTGATCATAAAGTCATGCATTGTAGAAATAGAATGAATCAAGGAAATACAAATTTTATTGGTCAATGTTTCAAATGCAATAAACATGGTCATAAGGCAAGTGAGTGCAAGAATGTATAGGATAAGTTGTCTTCCAACCTAGGTAATATAAAATGTTATACATGTAATGGATTTGGGCATATTGCGAATCAGTGTGAAAAAATAAAAGACCAATCATAAACAAGAATGCTCAAAGGAATGTTGTTTTCTACAGGTGCAAAAAATCTGAACATTATGAAAAGGATTGTCAAACCAATATTATATACAATAGAAGTTCAATGAAAAAGGTAGAAAATGATAGTCAAATTCAAAGGAAAAGGAAAAGGGTGATACCACAATAGTGGGTTACACTTTTTTGGAGGAAGAAATTCTTCACAAAATCCGCGAGGTGGGAAATTTAGTCGGTTACTTTCGATAGAAAGTATTCGATTATTTTGATCGAAACATTCTCATTTTTGATCGAAACTACCTTTTTTGCCTAGTTTCGATCAAAACTAAGCTAGTTTCAATCGAAACTAACCAGTGAAGATTTTGGTGGGTTTCAACCCATGCCAACATTAAACAAAGAAAGTACTTTCTATCAAAACTAATTAGTTTCGACTGAAAGTACTTTCTATCGAAAGTCTCTGAATAGAGGCCATTTCCAAAGGCTAACAAAAATCTGCAGTTTTCATTGCTTCAGGGCTCAAGCGCGGGGCTCAAATGGAAGAATAGGGAGGTGTCCTTTTGCATCACACAAGTAATCTGAATGATCTTTCTAACGAATATATATTTGAAATTTTTTTAATTAATTAGGTCTATGTTTATTGGCGTGCATCGAATGTAGGTTTTTTATCGAATATAAACCTCCAAGTTTGATGTTCAATGAAAAATAGTAGAAAAGATTTAAAAAAAAAATTTAAATAACCGTGCCCTCCGGCTTCGAGTCTTGTTTCTATCAAAAAAAAAATTCAAATTTCGATAAATACACAAGAAGTTATCAGCTATGCAGTCAAGGTATGTCAAAATTACGGTTGACTCTACTTCAAACGTTCATAAAATATGAAATAATCATGATAATGTATTCAAACCAATTGCATGCTCTCTATATGGATGTTACAAAACCAAATTTGAAAGAAGCGCATTGATATCTATTTTAGAAAAAAAGTTATGTTGTACGAAATCATTGTACCTTTTTGAAAATGACGTTTTCTGCAACATAGCAGTTTTAGTGGGAGAAAAAAAACTATTAAAATCAATTCAAAAAAAAAAAAAAAAAAATTTAGAATCTAGATAGAAAATCCTAAAAGACTCTAGTTTACTTCATCTTCCGATTTCAAACAGTTTAACGATAATATGCATCCGAATGTGAAAGTTTTTCTCAAAATGTAGACTTCAATATTCGTTCAGGCAAAAAAAGTGTAACCCACTATTGTGGTATCACCCACAAAGGGAAGGCTAAAGTATCAGTTGAAGAGGTGTGCAAGTAGATGAAGTAAACATGGGTCAAGAAGAGTTAAAGTGAACAATTTGAAAGGTCTGCGGTTGGATATGAGGTTACCAATTCCACTGAGAATTGAAGACATGCCTTTGGCCTAGGGGGAGAAAAATTTCTAAATTGATTGAAACCCCCCGAATAAGTTAGTGATTGATATTTTCAAGCATGGGGATGTTAGAGAAGGCTAGGGAAGAATTTTTGCATACTCCACTAAAGGAATTCACCAAGTTTTTAGTGTGGGAAACATTAATCAAAGGCCTCAGATAGTGAACCAATGTTCAAAGATGAAATTAGGGTATAACACATTTATTACACCACTTAATTAGAAAAAGTACATAAAAAGGGGAAATTAATCTTCATTTTTCACAAAGCATTTGAAAAAAGAAGTGAAGAGGCAACTCATTGCGAATACAAAGGCGATCAGAAGGATTTTCCAACCGTCTGCAAGGAAATCCTAATTCAACAAAAATGAGGTATTAGACTTGTGATAAACTCTATCAATCGAGTAATTTCAAGTTTAAGAAGATGGATACACCAGTTATTATTGATGTAACAGAAAGACCTCGCCCCAAATTCAAGAAACATCCATATAAATTCATTGAAGTCAACCCTAGAGAAGCATTTTCTGATGTACCCTATGGAGTTCTACATGTTGACGATGTGAAGGCATATGTGCATTGAAATTTAGAGGATTTAGGAACAAATTCAATCAAAGAATTGTAGCTCACCAAATTTTTGGGAGAAGATGGAGGAGTTAAACTACAAATTTTGTGCCCTAGAAGAGAGAAAGTTTGTGTTGTTCATGTTATTTCTAGTTTTTGTTGAGGAAGAATGGATAATATATATATTGAGAATGATTCATGGTGAATTCATGTGGTTGAATCAGCCCATGAATATTAAAAAGGAATTAATAGAGAAATTCATAGGTTTGTGGTCCACAAGAGGCATTCTAGCTCTGAAAAGTGTCAAAAATGACACAGTATGTGACGCCATAGGTGTAGTAGCTGAAAATAGAGGGATGACTATCAGTAAGTTGTAACATAAGAGATGATGAGGTGAGGTTTTATGCAATGGTCATTTGATACGAGATATGCCATTCTAGAAGAGAAAACTCAGTCTCAGGAAGAACCATTTACACAACATATCAAATGTTGAGAGAAAGAAAAGATTATGACTTTTGTGAAGTCTTGAGAGGATAGTTGATGGAGAATTTAACTAAGATAAAAAAGGACAAGAATAATGTATTCAAGTTTGGTACACTTATATTCTATATATTCTTTTACTTCTTGAAAGAGTTTCCAAGGGTAGGTCCTACTAATTGGTCTGGTAGCTTTTCAAATCAGAGAAATCATGAGTGAAATGACTGATGAGATGAGAACCACATCTCTTTGTGGGTATTTCAAGAAATTTCAAAATAAAATGCATGAAAGGGAAATAATTACCAAATCTATTGTTGAAAAATATAAGGAGGACATATACTTTATGGTGAACACTGATGAATGCCTAATGGTGGCGGTCGAACCCAAAGCTTCTTGGGTAATGCCAATGGGTTATGAGGTAGACGAAAAAATTATGGACTTGTATGTAAAGGAATTACTAAGAAAGCCCACAGATCCAAATGAACCAAGATTCAGAACTTACAATGAGAAAGGACTTAAGGTGCATAGGGAGCTAAGAGCAACTAAAGTTGCAAGAAGGGTAAAGAAGAAAGTTGATATAGTAAAATAATTTCTTGAATTTCATGCTCAACAAGTTGTAAAAGATAATAAAACTATTGAAGTGGGAGAATCAAGTTCTTCCCCAACTCAATCTATAGGTAGGAAGACAAGAAGTGCAACAATTTCCAAACCACAAATACCCATTCTAACAAGAGAGGTGAAGAAGAAACCAGAGAAGAAAAGTGATGAAAAGAAGAAAGATGAGACTAAGAGACAACATGAAGAGAAGAATATAAAGGAAAAATATGAGATTCTTATTGAGGATGGTGATGAAAGGACAGAATCTGATGAATTTTTCAAGCAACTTAAGAAATAAAAGTTGAATGAAGCATCTAAACCTACGAAGACAAAATATTCTGGTGCAACTAATCAAGTATGTAAAGAAACCAAGCTTGAATCTGATAAGATAGGTATGTCTATAAATAGCATGGAGAAGGTTATTACTTCTAATGGTGACTTAAGACCAGTAAATAAATTATTTGATAAGTTAGAAAGTGAAGGGAAGAGAGTAATTGAAGAGGTAGTTGTAAAACACCACTCTTGGCCTTGCTCTTTCACTTCACCACTCCACCTTATACAATAATCAATCCACAACAATTGGTGGTTACTAACATGTTACTAACCACATTTTACTTTTACATGTTTCTCTGCTCCATTTTCCACAACTTCTGTTTAAGGTTAAACATAATCTCTTGTTCCCATACTCTTGCATTTGGGCATTGCACCGTATGCACTAATCAATACACAACAAGTGGCATTTACTAGTTGCACTTTACTCTCACAACTCTCCTTGTATTTCTTTTCTTGTAGGTTCAGACTCAACGCATACAAATGAAATTTCTTTGTCCCACACATTGATGTTGGGCCTCTGCTCTACTTTTGGAATCCATGCACCATGTACTTACAACAACTTACCACTTGTTACTCCCTCAAAACCTCACTGTTGTTGCTGTTTGCAAGTATGGTCTTTACTATTTTTTTGTTCCGCTAATTTATTATCAACATCATTCTGTAACACAAATTCTTTTCATCTTTGTAATACATTTCTCACATTTAATTTTGAGCTTCACACAACCTCTACACTAAATCTTTTCACAAGTGACAAACTCCATTTTAAAAAGTTCCATGTTGGAATCTGTGTTCTGTCCTTGCCTCTTGATATCCACAAATTGTGTGTCTAAAAACATGATGTATGCATACTGTGGCTACTGCAACAAAGAAAGAGCACAAATATGCTAGGTTACCTTCATCAGGCAATTTCAGGTATACAACATAAAACTTCATAATGGTTTTCTTACTGCTATGACTTTTTTTTTTATTAAATACTTTGTATAACATGCAAAAGTAAAATCATAGTTTTTTCCTTTTAGTAACTATCACATAACTAGCTGCTTTTAAGCTGGCATAATT
>MU224580.1:209259-235216 GCA_018584345.1 Thuja plicata
TATATATATATATGTGATTTTGACTAATTTTGGGCAATTATTGATTGTAATATGGAATCATGACATTATTATATTGTTCTCTGTCATTCTGATGCAAGAGCTTTTAGTGTGTTTTTTTTAGTTTTTAGAAAGTTATTTTTTTAATAAATTCAAAATATTGTTTCCAATTTTGAAGTTTAGTTGGTAGTTCATCTTATCTCAGTTTTAGGAAGCTGCACAAAAAAATTCAGCTTTTAAGGAGTTGTTTTAAAAATTACCAAAATTGACAAAAAACTATTTTTTGTGAAAAACTGCCAAAAAAGGTAATATCTAATTTGTAGTTAAAATGGTTTATTTTTTATTTGTAATGGACGAGTAGTTGGAGGAATTGTGAAGAAGGATTGAAACTCTGAAAATCTTCTTTGTTTTCTTGCTCTCTTATGTTTGTGTTAATTGTTAAAGGAATTATATCTGCATCATCTAGTATCAAAGCTCAAAAGGTCTAGGAAAGAGAGTTTGGTCTTTGTGTGTTTGTGTTTGTGCAAGTTGAAGAGAGAACCTAGTTTCCAAAAGACTAGGTAGGGAAGAGAAGAGACCAAGGTGAGGCAAAGGCAAAGTAGAAGCAAGGTTAAAGGGACTTGCTTGAAGGAAGATGAATGTGTTGAAGAGTTGCTTGTAGAGTGAGGATTCACCAAAGAAGAAACAAGAAAAAAAAGAGAAGAGGAAAGACACAAGTGTGAAGAAGAATGAAGTTGATAAGTCATATTTAGAATATTTTAAGCAAGAGGTACAAAGGTTGGATCAAGCCTTAAAAGAATTGGCAACAAGAATTTCCCTAGAGATGCAAAAGTGGTACTTATCGGTCAAGAAGAAGATCACATGACCTATTAGAAAAAATATTCAAAAGATGAAAGGGAAGGAAAGGACAAAAATAGTAGAGGAAGAGGTAGAAAATTAAATGGTAAGTATACCTATGATTTCTTTGAAATCAAGCAATGAAGAAGACAAGGTAAACATAGTTGCAGATGAGTCTCCCTATCATTTTCAATTATTTGAATCTGATGTTCAAACTGAGCAAGTGGAAATGATTTTTGATAATAAGATTGTTAATGAAGCTATTGTAGATATGTTTGTTAATGAGGTATATGTTGATTTGCAAGGGTATTATGCAAATTGTGGTAATGGAGAATATGACATTATATTATATGATGAAGACACTAATGATAATGCTATTGAAGTATCTGCAGAAGAAATAGAATTTTGGAACCTAAAAGCTGAGATGGTGCTAAATAGGATATGGGTTAAGAAAAAGAAGAGGAAGAAGGATCCATCGATAATTGCGAAGATGAAGGACAAATTGCCACAAATTGGAAGACTAGAAAGAAAGAGAAAACTTTCATTCAAGGGACTTAAATTTTTTAGGTATTTGGTACAGTGGGACGGTTAGGTCAGCAACATATAGCATATGGATTATAGAGTGGAAATTGAAGAAGAAGGATCAGTCAAAATGACAACAATTTGAGGACAGGAACTTGCAGGAGTTGCATTCTTTTCAACCAGAGGAGAATGATGCATGATCTTTTAGTGTTTTTAGAAAGTAGTTTTTTTAATAACTTTGAAATCTTTTTTCCAATTTTGAAGGTTAGTTGGCAGTTCATTTTGTCTTAGTTTTGGGAAGCTTCACGAAAAAATTCATCTTTTTAGGAGCTATTTTAAAAATGACCAAAAATGACATAAAATGATTTTTTGTGAAAAACTTCCAAAATAAGGTGATTTTTAGATTTGTAGTTAAAATGGGTTTTTTTTATTTGTAATGGAAGAGTAGTTGGAGGAATAATGAAGGATTGAAATTCTGAAAATCTTCTGTGTTTTCTTGCTCTCTTATGTTTATGTTAATTGTTAAAGGAATTCTGGTTGCATTGTATTCTTCCCTATTACTTTGAGTAGTCCTCTAAAATTGCTCAAACCCTTGTGTTGTCGTATGTCATTTATCAATTAAAACAACGCCTATAATTCTCATACCCTCTACAATACACTGCCAAAAAAAAGAGGAAAAACCTCAAAATGTTGAATTCTACGACCACCTATCTCTACAACAACTGCACTCACGCTTTCTGGTCCAGAACACACAAATTCATGGAAGAGAGTGTTTCAGGTTACCATCAACATTTATTTATAATGTTTTCCATTCTAAAATCTTTTTAATAGCTCTCATACTTATTTCCTTCTAGATGTCAATATGATTATACTTACCATTCTATAGTTGGCTGTCACCATGACATTCCGCCTGACTGGTTTTGGTATATCTTTTATTATATCCATACTCAAATACACTGTCTACAACAACATTGTCACATAGAGACCATTGACTATATTGGTCTAGGTAACACTTTTGAGTTTTCTTAATATCAACATTTCTATTACCCTTATTAATTTTTAATTATTTCTTGTTCAAAAATCAATGCAGAATGTGGACTTGTTGTGCAATGTGCTAATGCGTAAACGATGACATGTTATGGAACATCTAAATTTGGGAAATTTGGTGGCATTGCCTTTTCTACAAACATACACACCTATTGTTCATAGCCAATTATTTACTGCTTTCTCCCATTCATGTCCATTTGCATTACACTATTCAACCACCAAGAAAGCCACCTTCAATGATAGATGTAGCTAAAGACATTAAAATTGTATACACAAACTTTTAATATAGATACACATTATAGTTCTAATAACTCTACTAGACATGTAAAGTATTTTTCATTTTTATCATTCTATAGAGATGTTATGGTCATCACAATTTGCGATATGTTTGTGCAACACACATCATCCTGTTTATTTGTTTAAAGCTTCATTGTAAAATCTACTTCTTTGTTCCTCTATGCATAACAATATAAATTTTCAAGAATTTGTATGTTAAAGCTATGTTTATATTATATGTTTGAAAATGACTGCAAATAATATTAGATTCTAATATTAATCCTTCAATTTCAAAATGTCATCTCTAACATTTTGAATTTCATTCCTTTGTATTCATTTATCCTTGAATATATTTACCAATATTTAATGTTAATACACAATTTATATTAGACATATATTAATTCTTTATGACATATGTTTTTATATAATCACAAATAATATTAAATACTAATGTTAAAGCTTCATTTTAAATGTTATTCTTCATTTCACTATGCATTGCAATATAAATTTTCAACAACTCTTATGTTGCAACTAAATTTATATTTAACAATGTATATTATATAAATACAAAACTAAAATAAGATATATACTAACTGATCATAATATATGACTTTAAATAATCCCAAATAAGACAAAATACTAATGTCAAAGCTTTATTTTAAATGTGACTCTTCATTTCAAAGCTTCATTTTAAATCTTATTGTTCATTTATTTAACCATAACAATATAAATTTTCAAATATTTACTAACTATTCATGATATATAATTTTATATAATCTCAAATAAACAGGATACTAATATCAAAGTTTTTTTAAAAATCTGATTCATTATTTACTATGCAAAACAATATAGATTTCCAACAACTTCTACATTAAAAGTATGTTTCTATTATATGTTTCAATATCATTGCAAAAAATATTAGGTTCTAATAATAAATCTTCAATCTATAATGTGAATTCTTCAATTCACTTTAAATATACTTAACATTATCAAAGGCTAATACAATATTTTTAATTAGATATATACTAATTTTATGAAAAAAAAATACGTCTACACTAATTAATATCTTCCATCACTTATTCACATTACTACAAAATACCTCTCCTAAAAAAAACTTAATATAAGATATAATATCAATAATATTAACATTCTAAATAAGGAATATTAATAATATTAATGCCTCTCATGAATTAATGTGCGATAAATGTTGTTCTTGAGGGTTTGTCTCATGTTGTTTTCACGGGTCAGCCTCCTTGTTTTGGTTGCTTTTAATATAAAAAATATTCTAAATAGTTCTTCACAATGATAACTTTTATACACTATATCATTATCATTATATACACTTAACAATTTAACTTCCTAAAAAACATATTTAAACAAATATAAAAAACATGCTCACAAATTGCAAATATTATCATAGCATTATTTATTATGAACAGTTCAGATCAGGTTAGGTAACACCTTTATGAACAATTCCTTCTCTATATTTTTCGTACTGACTCAGTAATTTATTATATTTTTTTACTTCATGCAAAACTAGACTAAGAGACATTTCTTTGATTAATTGTACGACACATTAATGTTAAATATTGTATAATTTTCTTTTCTCTTTAAAACCATAAAGGCTTTTAGAATCACAATTCTCATCAGTAAGAGCACCAATAAAAAACTACTTCATATGATCTTGAAGGTCCCTTAACATAATTTCCTTAAAAATTTTAATTTGATGTCCCAATGATAACAACTGTTAGTACGCGGTAACTACTGTTCTTGAGGCTTTGCCTCCTGTTATTCTCATGGGTCAGCCCCCTTGTTTTGTCTGCTTTTAACATAAATAATAACCATATGATTTGATACGAAAGCACAATTTCTAATTTCATACTTTTGATTATGAATTATGTTTCGTTTAGTCTCATCTTTAACGTTGAATTTGAATTTGAATGCAGATAAATAAAAATTCTTTGTTCTAATTAATCCATCTACAATATAAGTATGCTATGTTCTAATTAACCTATCTACAATATAGCCTATGCTATGTTCTAATTAATCTATCTACAATATAGCCTATCAACTAATTAAGCTATCTACAATATTTATATATTTGAAAATCCACAAAAGAGTTCATCATTCCATTCCATGAATCAACACCATAGTAAAGGAAGGCCCCACTAAAGTGGGGTGTAGGGCATGGAACACTAAAATAATTGGATGCTACATTCCACTACGTTAGAATAGAATTAGATAGTGGATTTTGTCTAAAGCAACACTCAATATCAAATTTGATCCTTCTTAATTCATGCATCCCTGTCGTTTAAACTTTGGTTTCTTAATACCAAAAGTGGATCTTCCATGGTTTTGTTGGCTAATAATAATTTTGGGCCCCAATTTGTGGAAAAGGACGAAATATGTTGGATCATTTTCTAGGCTTTGACTATGGCAAAGTGCGGTGTGTGTAGGTTTCAATTATTATTATTATTATTATTTTACTTCTCTAGGCTTGTCACATATTCTTTTCTAATTGGATGATTTTATATAAAGTTTGTTTGGGTTTTGCATTGACATGACTTCTCTAACAACCTTTCAATTATATGCCACGAGTATGCAATGTTTATAATAGTGTCAAAACTTTCAAGGCTATGTGACTCATGCTCATATTTTGTTAAGTTTGATTTTAATTGGACAAACTATGAGACTTTGCATTATTTAAAGAGACCCAACAATAAAGTATTCTAATGAAAAGATGGTCGGTCTCAAGAGTCAAATTCATGATTTGTAAATAGGGAACATTATTAGCAATGCCTTCTAATGTATAATAGGCATGTGAGGTATTTAGCAATGAGTGTAAAGTTTCTTTAAATTCTAGTCTTTTGACTGGTTGGTATTTAGTTGGTTTAGCTTCTTAGTGTCTTCTTGGTGGTTTAGGTTGCTGTTTTATGTCTTATTGGTAATCTTTTGACTACCATTCAATAAATTTATTTATATTTATTTATTAATCTATTATTCAATAAAAAAAATTCCTTTTTATAATAGAATTTATAAAAAAATTTTTTTTTTTTAATAATAGAATTTATTGTATATGTTGTATATTATAAGGGTTTGAAATATATTGTTGATTGGCTTGTCTAATGATTTGAGGTTGGTATTGTGGATAAACAACCATCCCCTTTCTTTGTAATGGAGATAAGCGCATTATCTTGCATGTAGGATATATCAAATGTAGTTGAAGTTCGAAAAGATATGTAGATTCATGAAACAAAAGGCGACAACAAATTTCTCTCGTGCTAATTGAAGCTCTTTCAAGTATAAGATATTACTCAATTTATGAAATGTCAATGCCCATACTATTTTGATTAAGAGTTGGTAGTGACTATCACAAGCAATTGAAACAATTGACATAAGGTAGGTTTACTTAGGTAGAGTACACCATATGACACATGCTATACATAGGAAGGAATATTCCTTAGTGATGCCTAATTCCATAGAGATTGTTAACCGTACCACTGATGCAGACACGCATGTAGTTTTGTATAATCCGTATGATTGTGAAAATTTCGTACACCTTCATTTATGGAAAAAAATTTCTAAACCCTCTAAGGAAAAAGTCTTATAATTTGATGTTTTGACAGTCAATTTAAGGGTTTTAGGCCTTCTTGATGTAACGACAAGGTCAAATTTGGCTCAATTTGCTCCAAAAGTTCAACTACCTCTTGGATCAATAATTTTTCTTATCTTCAAACCTTCATAATTTTTACAAAATATATCAAAATTTGACAAAAAAGAGTGAATTTTGACTTTCTCTGATGCCTTGGATTCAATCGTGAGGTCAATGAGACTCCAAAATGCACCCAACAATTTATTCAAGCTATATGCTAACTCTCAAATCCAAGAAGACGTCTAAAACAATGTACCTCATATACCATATAGGGGTAAATAAGCAACTCTTCAATACCACCATAATTGATGTTAAACCAAAATAGTTTCCATAAGAGAGAATTGATAGATAACTTGTATAATAATGCATTGATTAATAATGTTCGAATATGAATGCAAATGTACAAGAGACCTTTCTTATATAGGAAAGGTATGAGGTAGGATTACATAAGATGTTGACATGTCTCTTAACCTTATACAACAAGACAACTACCCTTAATACAAATATTAAAATGCTAAATGAGTAAAAGTAAATAATGAGATATGACCCTATTGTAACTAACTTCTTGAAATGATACCTAGAATATAATGATAACTAACTTAACTCCTAAGTAACCTTGTGAATAGATTCCCACTAATAACTGGATAGGAAATAACCTTATTCATAGCAACACCCCACTTAAGTGCAACTTAGGGAGTGAAATTATCATGCAAATGATGTAAGATGCAATATGGGTTCTGACAACTAGGTCATGTTGGGTACCCATGTACAACTTATCTCTCACAAATGGAGAAAAGGAGAAAACCCTATACGACAAAACTCTTATCCAAAAGAGAGAAAATCTAAATAAAGTATAAGTGATATTAAGTGACATATGGAGATCTCAACGTCAATGTGACTTCTTCAAGATACTATTAACTGTACAAAAAAATATCATATTAAAACTTACACAAAATACTTGCAAAAAATCTTTTATATATATATATATATATATATAGAAAATATCTTAGAAACCACTAGTTCACATGGGCTTACAATTGTTAACAAACTAATTGTTATGGGTGTTAGAAAGTGAAATAATGGTGAAACTCATTGATTTAAATGTCTTACGTTGGCCAAAATATAGGACATAGTATTATGGGCTATCCCCAAATAAGATAGGCATTTGTCTATATAGAAATAAATATTTATCCACTTGAGATAGAAATCTATCCAAACAAAATCGATAAAGCAATTTCTAGATATTTTGTTCACAGGGAAGAAATAACTTGTTTCTATTAATTGTTTAAAGTGTCTTTTTAATGTTCAACGATCTTAACTGAATTCTCAAGAAATAACTATAGACAATATGAGCAATCTTTTCCAATATGAGATAATAGATTCATTAGCCAATTCAAGACATTCCTTTATCCAATATTGGGATAACTTAATGAAACTTGAGATTTAGTTGTGACGCTACCCAAGCTCAAAATGACTTGAAAGGAAAGAATAAAAAGAATCCATAGATGATTGAAAATTGAACACTCCCTAACACTGGACTAGCGATCATAATCAAGTGAACTAGCCGTGGGAGAGGCGAGAGTTATTTATATAATAAAATAAGAGCAAATGATTCGAAGAGGACTAATAATTACCAACTTCCCATAATAGTAAAAGTTTTACATACTTGGTAAATACCAAATACATGACCTTATACCTACTTAGGTAAGGACAGACAAATGGTGGGAGGTGGATAATAAATCCAAAAGAGGGTGTGAGAATCAACTACCCAAAGGTGGGTTGAGTGACACATAAAATTGATGGATTACACCATGTGTCCTCTTACTAACCATTCCAATATAACCTAGTCAAGCTTAACAATGTGTGTAGGAAAAATAAATATTCCCTAACACAAGAAAAATAAAAACCTACACTAATACCCCCCTTAAGAAAATATCAGGTGGGTGAAAAGACACAAAGATGCATTTAGATGGATCCCAACTACATGGCCATGTTAGGTACCCATGTACAAAATAATCTCTTACAAATATAGAAAAGGAGAAGACAAAGTGAGACAAAAATCCTCCCCAAAAGAGAGAAAAGAAAACAAGTTTCCCAACACAAGAAAGAATCCCATGCAAGGAAGAATTTATCTCCAAAATAGAAAGCATAAGAAATACTATGTAGCTTTCCCCCAAATAGTCAATTGTGACAATTGTTGATGCTCAAAACTGCATGTAGAAGATGTACACACAAAACATCATTGGAAGTGCTATCCCCAACATCCACTGAAACTTTCCCTATTAAATTTATGTAAGTGTTATTGCCTATCAAAATAGGTGACATAACATGTAAGGTCAAAATAAGAGAATATAGACTTTGTAGAAGCATGTGGTGAGAAGATTCAGAATCTAGAAGCCATCTCCCTAATTTTAAATTTTTAGAAGCACAAAGAGATTTACCTTTAATTTTAGTTGATTTGGAAGCAAGACCTGAATATGGCCTTTTTTCTTAATATATCCTAATTATTTTGAAGATGACTGAAACATTCTACAAGTTATCAATAGTGGTCCTCTTAAGAAGATGTTTTGGTTCATCAATATCTTTATTTAAACAAGAATGTTCTTCATGACCAATTCTCTTACAATATGTACAAGAAGGATCCCCATTCTTGGATGAGTTATCTTTTGATTTTTTGTTTTTGTTTTCGATATGTGTGCAAATTTTTCCTCAACATCTTTTGTTTCTTCTCAGATTGTCCTAAATATTTTTGTCCCTTAGCCTGACTAACCAATATGCCTTTATTATTTGATGACTTTATGAGACCCATATAAAAAATCTTTTGTTGTTAATTTGTCAACATATTAGAAAAAGATTCAAATGAAGGCTAAATGTAAGTTGATCCCATATATAGCCCACAAGTTGGAAAGCTAGAAACAAAAGATGCATATTTAAGACCAAGTTTGTTTAGTACATAATAGACTAACCTAATGTCCTTTTTTCTCAATGTCACATTCCTTATATTATACTCTCAAATCATTAAATATAGTAATATAATATTGTATGTTGTCAAATTTATTTGGATCAAGGCTCGTCAGATCATGTGGTATATAGATTTTGAGTACTTATTTAGTTTGTAAATATCATGTGGGTTATATGGAAATTGCCATTTTATGGCTACAAGTTTCCTTATAGAGCCCCCAATAAGGTAAGCTACTCTTGGAATAATGGAAGGGTGTGTGCTAAGAGGGGAGGGGTGAATCAGTACCCTTAAAATTTTTATCAATTAACCTTTAGTACTCATTACTTGCATAACCGACCATTGTAGCTTTTCTACTTCATGCATGCAATATCATAGCATAAATGTAAATGCATGTAAACAAACATTGAAACATTCATGAAACTCATTAACTCATGACACAAGTATTTGATAATGCAGAAACCCTTGTTAAAAGGTAAAAACTGTGGTGGGGATGAAACCCACAAAGCTTCACTATCTACAGAATGGAAGGTGCATGTTAGGGCTACAAGTTGTGATCACTTATGATGATCTTACCCTGTTAGGAGTAACATGTTAGACTTGTTAAGTCTACTCAGTTAAGAGATTTCAGCAATACAATGTATGTGTGCACTCGGTTAAGAGGTTTACATAAAGACTGTTAAGTCCACCTTCTTAAAGGATTTTACTGCTTGCTACAATTGTTAGAGAGTAAAATAATATATGACCTGATTGCTTATTACATATCCATTAAGTTCACAAAATTTATGTCACCATATTGTGATGGATAATACCTTTGTTATTGTCGGTAGCCTTGAATGCAGTTCTTGATAACTGGATTCTTCTTTATCTGTCCTTCTGCATGAAAACCTTTGTCTGATCCACAAATGTCCTTGTCAGCTACAATCATCATGTTCTTTATTGATTAATACATCTATATATACAAGATTTTGACCTAATTAGGTTTCACGCTTTTCTTGAAAAACTCTAAGATCAAAGGTTTACAACTTGACCTTGATATCCTAGTTCGCATGAATACAATCAGTTAACTAATTAAATCCATCATTTTCATTTTCTTGATCCACAAGAAATGGTTATCCAGCTAAGAAAAAAGCTATTTTAAAGACTAAAGTTCTTTAGCTGATGTGTTGTTTGATATCCACTTTTTCTGGTGAAATGTTGTCTCTCGGTGTAGACTTGTGCTTGGTGATGTCTCTGTAGACTAATGCTTGGTTGATATACTACTCGGTGTTCATAACATTTTAGTGACCACTGCACTCGGTGAATGTTGTTGCTTAGTGACTGCTATCGCTTGGTGATCATGACTGACCAAAACTATCTTCTTGTATACCAATGAAAACTTCTGATCCTTTAAGGATTATCAATCTCCCCCTTTGGCATTAGTATTAAAAAACTGATATGTATGGTATATACACCAAGTGTTTTACTTTTAAAATTTTATAATGACTCCCCCTATGTGCATGTCTCGGTACGTAGATACAATGTATGTACATGTTTCCCCCTTTTTTGAAAGTAATGACAAAGATGTAAAACTTATAGCTTGTCAAGAATGTGCGAATGAGATTGCTTAATGTCTGCCATCAGATTTTCCCATTTCTCCTTCAAGTTCTCTAGGGTCATTTTCTCCAATGTGATTTGAGCGTGCATGTCATAGATGCTTTCTGCTACTGACATCTCTGGGGTGGCAATTAGAGTCTTTTCTGTAGTCATATGTGTCATCAGCAATGTGAGATTCGGTAGTAACATGACTTGTATCTCATTTACTTCATCTCTGATTTTTCTTTCTTCCTTTTGTATTTCAATTCTTAATCATTTAGATTCAACTAGCTTTTCATAATGCAGTTGGAATGCATTTGGCTTGGTTGAAAGACTTTTTTGCACTAGCTTTTAGATCTTCATTTAACTTAGCTATCTGTGCATCATGCTCGGTAGTGAAGTTGTCAATAGTGCACAACTTTTGAACTAAGGTAACTAATTCTGAAACAACAGGTTCTAATGTAGTTACCAATTCATAAAGTTTGACCTTATTTTCTGCCACTTCTTGGCTGATTTTCTCTGTTATTTTGTAGTGATATTTCTCTTCCGCTCTTTCCTCAATTACCTTCTTGGCACATACATTCTTCTGTGTGATTTCCTCAGTCAGAACTACAAGTTGATTAATGATGGGTGCATTTTGATCAATCTATGTGTCAAGACCTCCCTGCAATAGAATTTCCTTTACTATTTCTAGGACTTGAGGGTGCCAGCAAGAAGTTGAGTCCACTTTATGGCAAAAAAGTGGAACTATTTTTCCTATTTTTTCAAATTCATCCTGTTTGAGATGAATATTTGAAGCACTTAGAGATTGAATCTTAGAAACATTCAGTAATAGAATTTGTATTACTTGAAGTATACTTTCTAAATATGTAATTTATTTTAATACCCAGATGATAAAATTTCATGTTCAATAGTAATTACAAAAACCCACATTTTAAAAGTCACTATTTTAGGACCATACTATGCCCGTGTACGGCAAGCAAAATTTGACCTAAATGAAACTATTTATCTTAATCCTTTTGGGATATGGTATGTAACACAGCTAAGATTGATGACAATATTTTTTTGTATTTTTTGTTGAATGTATTTTTTTTTTATTTTATTTTATTAGGCATAATTGTTGTTTTTAAAATCTCTCGTGTATGGCAAGCATTATTTGACCAAAACATATGATTTTTTTAATTTTTTTTTAAAGTGTGTAGAATTGTCTCTATTTTGATGTCATATAATTTTTGTTGCGAGAAAATTTCAAATAAAAAAGTTATTAAAATAACAAAATATCCTATTATCTCTAGTTTGTGGACCTATTTCAGTAGAAATTCAATGAAAAATAGAAATTTTAATCAAATTTTTTTAAAAATTACACATTTGGAATCTGCATAGTCTGATCTATAATGGGTTTTTATTTTGTCAAAATATTCCTCTGAAAAAGTCTTCAGATATATGTCTAAAGTCCTTATTTTGTATAGACACTAGTAGAGCCTTCAAGTTGCAGGTCAAACTAGGTCCAAGGCTATAGTTCGGCTACCCAAGCCTCTTTCCAAACCAAAAGCCAATAGTAAAAGTGGGCTTGAAATTCAAATTTTTTAGAAACGGGATCTCGTTTATTAAACGTTACCCCATTTACATTTTTTCAAATTCATAACATATAAATGAATCGATGGAAGGTTTTGTATTAAAAAATAATATTTTTTCAAAACGGGACCCCACTTTGAAACGGGGTCCCGTTTCATTTTTAAAAACAGGACCCTATTTTGAAACGGGATCTCATTTCATTTTTCAAAACGGGACCCCGTTTCTAAAATTTTAGGCTCAGGACCCCGAAGCTAAACGAGACCCTGTTCATTCTAAGCGGGAACCCGTTTCGTTGAGTGCGATTTCGCAAATTTGGCTAAGTATGAAAGTTCCTAGTGAAGTGGACTCACCTTCTTGCTTCAACCCTTGAGTATTCTCGTATTCCATTCTTAGCCTATCCTTTTGTGCTTTCCTTTTGCATAGCTCCCCATACCTTGTTAGTGACTCGTGATCAAGTGTTCTTGGATCACAGTCGGGTATGTCTATGATCTCCTCAAGTGTAACAGGTGCTTTATTTTTCTTGTTCTTCTTTTTCTTCTTAATGTTGCTTGATGCAGGGGAGTGAGGTATGATATCAAGATCCTTTTGTTGCTTGGTTTCTGTCATTGATTGCTTGGGAGGTGTGGTGCTTTTGCTGGGTTGATCGGTCAGTACCTGTTGGTCGGTTGTAGACATCTCTACATCAACCTTGTCTTGACTTGGAAACTTATCTTCCTTTCCACTGTCCTTAGTGGGTGCATCACTCAGTTTGTCCTCTCCATTTGTATTTTTCTTTTCCCCTTGCTCATCACCTTTGTCCATCGGTTTGTCTGATTTTGTGTCAGGTGGTGTCTGTTGTGACTCTATCATTATATTAATTGCTTGCATTGATAAAGGCATATTACCTGGTATTTGTGCCTGTGCAACATCAGTAGTGTCCTTTTCCTTTGTTTTCTCAGTGGCAACATTTACATCTTCATCAACCTTTCCATCATTATCAGAATCATCATGAGTGATATCCTGTCTAGTTATGTCTTGTGTTTCTCCTAATGATTGCAATATTTGAGGAATATCATCCATGGCCTTACTTTCCTCTGTGGTTAAATCAATGGGATTGACATCCTTAATGTCATTGATGAAAATGTGCTCAAGGCTCTGTGTGGCCTCCTTTTCCTCGATGTGAGCAGTCTTGGTTAGAGCTAGTACCTTCTCGGGTGGATTAAAGATTTGAGTCTAAATCTTATTGCTCTCAATGTCAATATCTTCAAGCTTGTTCTATAATACCTTGTATGCTCTTGTTTTTTGCAGAAAATTTCTTGGCATACTCCTTCATGGTTGAGTGAATTTCTTAAACTAAGGAGTTTGGAATGAATGCAACCAGGGATTTCTCCCTCATCTATTTTTCCATATGTAATGCATATGTCCACCTAGATGATATTTTATCTTGTGGTTCTTGTGAAATATGATTGCCAAATTGTAGAAGTACATACTTGTAAGCTACCATCATCTTAATTATTGCTTCATCTATTTTGTTCTGATCCCCAGTAGACATATTTCCCCATTGTCTAATCTTATGATGTTGTATACTGCATGTGTTGATGATTGACTCTGCAATTTCATCAATTGTCTTTGGTATTTTGGCCTTTTCTGCTTGGAATCTCTTTTATCTCTCTGCCTCTTCAGTGTCATCCTTGTCTTCTCTACCTCTTATATATTTATTTCATTATCTTGGCTCAGTTGAGGCTTTAGGCTTTCTTTTCATATATGTTCTTACTGTGCCTTTCTTCAATGGTGGTGAGTCTGCCTTAATTGTTTTGTTTCTTGTCCTAGATGCAGTTGTGAGATTAGTAACCTTTGATTTATTGGCCTTTGGTGGCTCAACATATGATTCTATAGACTCAGAATCACTTAACTCTTTACCTTCACCGATGGGTGACTATTCCTCGGTGACATCTACTGATTGTTCCAACTCTTCATCAATTACCGAGAGTTTCTTCTTAAGTATTTTCACCATTTGTGTTTGCTTCTTCCCTATTTTCTTGACTACTAAGCTAGTCTTTATTCTTGACTTGGCTTCCTCATATGTGCCAAGTCTTCTTATAGATTTGTCAACTAGTTCATTCATTAGGGCTTCAATGGCTTTTGTAGCTAGATTTATGTCAATTTCATAGTCCAATGGTGGTAACCATGCTGTTCTTGGGTTGGCATCTTTGATGAGTGTAGTGTCAATGTCAACTACAAAGCATATCTCATCTTTGTATTGTTCAACCAATTGAGCCGAGATTCTCATCCTCTTCTACATCCTATTCTTAAATGTTGCGAAGTAGGCATCCAACAGTGGTATGAAATTATCTCCTAGTGATTTAATGTAATCACTAATCTGTGCTGTGATAGGTCAGTTGGTGTTGTAGGTGACATTACTGACTAAAGGAAAGAAGTTCTAGAAGTAAAAGAATGTTCACATTAATAGAGAATCAAACATACAAGTGTTAGATCAGGATGTTCTAATTTTTCTCATGTTTTCTTCCAGTTGCTTTAGTAGTAGCTCGACTAGGTCTAGTTGCACTCATTTCTTTACTATCTTGTATGCAGTGTCAATAGCTCTACAAGAAACACTGTTCATTCTACTTGCTTGAAATATATTGTATCCAATCACATATGCACTGAATTTCATCTAAGGGTCAGTGATTGAATTGAATTTCAGACCTCTTCCATCCCATCCGGCTCCAGTTACCTTTTCAATCTCAGGGCGTCCAGGGTGCCTTAGGGATTTTTCCTTCTTGGTGATGGGGTATCTAGTTACTGCATGAATCACATCCTTTGTGATTGGTGTAGGTTCATCTAACCACATTTTACTGTCATGCACTCGGCTGAACACAATGCGAATCCATTTTGTCTTGAATTCTTTCAAGAACAGTAGGGCATTGGTTAACCCTTTCACTTCAATGTGTTTGTACTCATCCTTTAGGTTTTTTTCCTTGCATAGATTCTAATAATATTCTTCAAGATCAATTTCTCCAATCTCTACAACTTTGCAGTGAATGTATGCTCAAATGTCTTCGACCAACAAAACCCTAGGTGGGATACTTGAAAATGCTCCCTTGTCATCGGGTTGAGAAGCAACCCCAAGAAAAAAATTGTAGTTTGGTTCCTCATAGGCTGAGTTCTTGATTAGAACGATCTTCTTGTCCTTCACCCTCTTGATCTTTGAGGTTTGGGAAGTGGTTTTCATTGTTCGTTAAATTAGGTCTTCTTCGTAAATAACCTCTTAGCTTGGTAAGTCTTGATACTCATGAGATGTTTGCTGAGAATGCTTGCAATATGTTATAGTAGCTTTGAACATGCTGTGAATTTCTCTGCAATGTGATCATTCTGAATTGCTTCTTCACTCTGCAATTTGATCTTTAACGTTGGGTGAATGAATGAGTTCATGTTTTCCCTTTTTATAGAAAAACATAACCTAAGTGATGCATTAAATGCTTTACCTACCGCTCAGTCGACAAAGCGTAGATGCTCAGTTTAAACACCAAAGTCTTCAGCTCGGTGAGTATACAATACTCAGTACATAGTGTTAACTTGGTTGTCTTCCATAAGTTTACCGACGATGCTCGATATATAGTGTCAACTTGGTTATCTTTCATATGTTTACTGACATGCAGTTTATGCTCAGTTTATATTGACCGACTAGACTAGATTCACAAAACATAACATACAATACTATAGTGCATCTTCATCATGCTAATTTGGCATATTCTCAATGAATATAGGTACTGATGTAAAATACAACTTTGTAGAGTGCAGTTCCATACTTACTTGTATTACTTAGGTGGTGGTGGTAGAATCACCTGATCCATTAGATGAGGTGTCACCAACTATAGTGCTTGGTCCAGCATTATCATTGTTTGAAGCTCTCCTCCACATTTTATTTCTCATACGTCTTCAATAGTATTTCCATTTGCAAAAGTGCTTGACTCTGTCACTCGGTCTCTACAATTTTTGCTTAAGTGACTGACCTTATGACAGTGTAAGCATGCCATTCCAGGGTTAGTCCAGTTTCTAGATCTTCTTATCCATTTCCTCATACAGTTAGAAGCTATATGTCCATATATTCCACATGCTATGAAATTTACCCAAGTTTTGTAATCCCAAACATATGTATTACCGACTCTTCTCGATTGATATGCATTTTCTTGTTCTTTGGGTTTCCAAACTTGCTTTATCCTTTTTCTGCATTCATGATATGTGTGGCCATGCATGTTGCAAGTAGAACAATGTTTTTCCATGTAAGATTTATTCTTTGGTTTTTTCAGCTTAGATCTGCATTCATGTGCTTTGTGTCCTTGCTTGTTACATTTATAACAATTACCTATGATTGTAGAAGTAGTATTAGGAATACCTCTTGCTTTTCTCTTGCAAACATTTGATGTGTGGCCTGGTTTTTCACAGTGATTACATGAAATCTTCTTTGGTCTTGGATTTATGTAGACATTCCTTGGATCAGCCTGGTTTGATGATTCTCCATGCTCGGTATACCCTAAATTGGTATTATTGTTGAGTCTTCTTTGTCCATTCAGAAATTAATCCATTCTATTAGTACTATCTTCAACTTTCTTGATCATATGATTATGATGTTGTTGAATCTTCACTCCATGCTTCAGTTTCTCATTTTATTCCTTTTTTCACCAATAGCTTCCAATTTTCCATTAAGTTCTATGTTCACTCGGTTGTCTTCATCAGTCATAAGAACTATTTGATTGGTGATCTCAATGTGATGTTCAGTAAGTCTCTGTATCTCAGATTTTTTCTCTTGTAAGTTTTCAGTAATCTTTCTCCTATCATCAATAGCTAAAGTTATTTATTTTTCATCTTGTCTTGCATTATTCATAACAACAATCATTCTTACCATCTGTGTCTCTTGACCAATCTCCAGTAATTTCACTTGTTCAGTCAGATGCTAATTGATTTCATTTAGATTTGTAATGCTTCCTTCAGATGTGTCAGATGTACTACCAGATCTAGATCCAGATGAATCAAATAGGTTAGGTATCTCCTCTTCATGATATTTAGTTTCATTGTAGCGAGATGCCACAACCTTTCTTTCAGCTAATATTTCTTTCATTTTGATTCTTGCCTCTTTGTATTGCTAAAAACAATCTGTATTTGCAACTTCTGATTCTCAATATTTTTACCAAGATTATACCTTTCCATTGTATGATATTTTCTCTCAAGTGATTAAACTTTTCCAAATAAGAGATCTAGCTCTGATACCAATTTTTGGAATAATGGAAGGGTGTGTACTGAGAGGGGAGGGGTGAATCAGTACCCTTAAAACTTTTATCAATTAACCTTTAGTACTCATTACTTTCATAACTGACCATTGCATCTTTTCTACTTCATGCATGCAATATCATAGCATAAATGTAAATGAATGTAAACAAACATTGAAACATTCATGAAACTCATTGAATCATGCAACAAGTATTTGATAACACAGAAACCCTTGTTAGAAGGTAAAAACTGCGGTGGGGATGAAACCCACAAAGCTTCACTATCTGGAGAATGGAAGGTGCCTGTTAGGGCTACAAGTTGTGATCACTTCTGATGATCTTACCCTGTTAGGAGTTACATGTTAGAATTTTTAAGTCTACTCAATTAAGAGATTTCAGAAACACAATGTATGTACGCACTCGGTTAAGAGATTTACATAAAGAATGTTAAGTCCACCTTCTTAAAGGATTTTACTACTTGCTACAATTTTTAGAGAGTAACAAAATATATGACTTGATTGCTTGCAATCTTATATCTTTGATTACAAATCCATTAAGTTCACAAAATGTATATCACCTTATTTTGATGGATAAT
Source organism: Thuja plicata (assembly GCA_018584345.1). Lineage (NCBI taxonomy): Eukaryota > Viridiplantae > Streptophyta > Pinopsida > Cupressales > Cupressaceae > Thuja > Thuja plicata. The sequence continues at coordinate 227,541 of MU224580.1, forward strand.
ACCCCTGTTCTGCTCGGTAGCCTTGAATGTAGTTCTTGATAACTAAATTCTTCTTTATCTGTCCTTCTACATGAAAACCTTTGTCTGATCCATAAATTTCCTTTTCAGCTACAATAATCATGTTCTTGATTGATTAATACATCTATATATACAATATTTTTACCTAATTAGGTTTCATGATTTTCTTGAAAAACTCTAAGATCAAAGGTTTACAAGTTGACCTTGATCTCCTAGTTTGCATGAATACAATCAGTTAACTAATTAAATCTATCATTAATGCTTTTTCTTGATCTACAAGAAATGGTTATCCAGCTAAGAAAAAATCTATTTTAAAGACTAAAGTGCTTTAGCTGACGTGTTGTTTGAGATCTGCTTTTTCTGGTGAAATGTTGTCTCTCGGTGTAGACTGGTGCTTGGTGATGTCTCTATGTACTGGTGCTCAGTGATGTATCTATAGACTGATGCTCGGTTGATATACTTCTCGATGTTCATAACATTTTGGTGACCCCTACACTTAGTGAATGTTGTTGCTCGGTGATCATGACCGACCAAAACTATCTGCTTGTATACTAATGAAAACTTCTGATCCTTTAAGGATTATCAACTACTAATGTCACACAATGTGGAGAAATATAATAGGAAGAGGGAGTGTTAAGGAATGAATTTGGAATTGAGAAAAAGTACGGGATCTAGTGTAATATGAATAAGATCTCTATCATGTAAATTTTGGATAAACTTTTTAAACTCATTGCAATTAGAAAAAAAATGAGAATAATTATGATGAAAAAAGAAATGTGTACAATTACTATTTGGTTTAGTATTTTTTCATTGATAGGTAATCGACCAAAGCCTGAGAGTATTTTCAATTATTATTATTATTATTATTATTATTAAATTGATTAGATTCAAACCCAAGACCTCCCAATTAAGAGCCTCATAGCTTACCACTATGTTGTAGACTTCTAACTATTTGGTTTAGTATTTTTTGGAAAGCATCATAAAAGGAATTTAATGTTCTTTTCATATTTAAGTCTTCAAAAGATTCTTTTTTCTACTTTCAAACAAGATCCTTAGGAGGTGCAAGTTTTATTTTTTGTGGTAAAAGAATTTGTAAGGAAGGTGGAGGACTTGTATCATAGATTTAATTAAAACTGGTTGTGTAGGGATGAATAGATGGAGAGTGATTGATCTTTATATGTAGATTCTTAATCCTATCATCATCATTTATTTCCACTTTGCTAGGCTGGGAACAAATAGTCTCATCTAAACCTTCATCTTTACTCAACATTATGTTAGGAGATACACCATCAATAAAATGCCTAACATCACCTTGTCTCAAAATATGTTGATGGATAAGATAAGATCATGGAGAATAAGGAGGATCCAGAGTGATAGATGTCCTAAGATTAGCATGCTTAGCTTGTCCCTCTTTCACTTAAGTGTCTTTGTGAGGAGATGATACATTATTAGTATTTAATGTTTTATTTACATTGGAGAGATAATTGATAGGAGTATTTATTCTTTACTCATGAATAAAAGATACCTTAGGAGAGGTACATGTGTGATTCATTTTGATATGATCTCTAGGATTGTCATTATCTACCAAAGATTTTATGAAATCCACGCATTTCATTAATTTCCTTAAAAATGTCATCTTATAGCAACACAACACATGGATAAAGGTTGTGAAGAATGATTTGTACATAGGAAATATATTTGAAAGCCTTATGATGCAATAAGTAAGACTCTTATGAATAAACACAAGAAACATGAAATGAAAGAAGCTATTATCTAACATATGATTTTGGTAAATATAGAGCTAAGAAGCAATGTAATCACATGTGAAATAGAAAACCAATTACATTTTGTAAATTCCATCAAATCAGATCCAAAAATAAAAATTATAAATATGCAATAGTAAGATGCACCGAGTTCACAAAATGTAATGTGGTGGAAATGAGGTGTTCACTAGCTTATGCTTGCAAACTAGGAGTGAGGCCTACTCCCACTTAGTTACATTAAGGAGAGTGGATTCACTTGGATCAAAGGATTAAGCACAAGGTGAATTCAATAGTCCCTATTTGAGTTGAAATTGACTATGCAAGAGGTGTGAGTAGGATGCTAGATCTAGGGCCAAATGTGAGAAATTGAGAGTTTTTAACATACACTTGAAAAACTACAGAACATATAAGTAGACTAGGGTTACATATTGTTGGCCCACTTATAGTGCCCACATTTAAAATTTTCAAAAATTAGCCCCTATCTTGTTATTATTGACCAAAATGTGGGATTTGCATGGTTGTTGATTCTTATCTTTGAAAAGACCGTGTTTTATAAAGATGAAAAGTGGAAGCATAAATCTTTGAACCCCTTTGAACATGGTTCAATCTTGTTCAGAGTGGTTCAAGGGTGTTCAAATAGGTTCAAGATGGTTCAAACAGGGTACAAGGCATATTTGCTAGTGTGTTAGAATATGCTAGAAAGATGTCTCACATTTTATTACTGAGATTGGAAATGGCACAAACATCCCATGATATAAACTTTAAAATGAAGGGAAATGATTCATTACCTTTCATGTTGGCAATGCTGATTCATATCAACAATTAAATGTTAAAAGTACTGCAGGGATGCAATTATTGTAGAATGCATAGAATATAGTTAGTATGGGTATCTAATGAGGCATCTGCATTAATGGTGAAGATTTCAATTTCTTTATCATGGTTGCACGATAGAAACAACAGAAATGTTGGAACACTATAACGACTGTGTGCAGTTTTGAAAATCTAAAATTCATCCAACTCATTGTGATCATGAGGTGATGGAATATTTTAGATAACCCAATGGGATGATGTTTGATTCATCTAGATATTAATATCAGCTCTAAGAAACAAGTGGTGGTGGCAATGGTGAAGTTTGAGTGCAAAGAATGTGAAAGTTGCTGATAACATTAACACAAGTCTGATTTTTTTTGGATAGTTTTCTATGCCTCTACTCAGAGATGCGTAAATTTTTACTAAAACATAATTTTCCAAATCACTTTGGTGGATTTGGGTGCAATGAGGATAGAACTAGCATATCCAAAAATGAAGGATATCCAACGGTGGAATAAATAGTTATGCCCCTCGCATCGAGTCCTAATTTGACTGTCATAAATATTTTTAAATCCACCCAGCAGCAAGAATTTTTATTGATGATTAATGTATTCATATGCCACATGTCCAAATATAATCATGTATATCATTCCAATAGGCAGAAAATTATTATTATAAACTTTTATTCAAAAGTTTATAAATTTATCGTGCCCAAAGGTGAAGGAGAAGATGATTTAAAGACTTTCAAAGAATCAATTATAGAATCGGTTATGGAAACCAAAAATATCTCATTGAGAGAAAGAAAAGGATAAATAGGTAAAAGAAAGAAGAGGGGATTTTTTTTCCCTTTTTCCAATGAGTCTTTTTGCTACAGGTAGGAGGGGGAATTCTTTATTTTTGGGAAAACAGGAAGGAAAGAAATGTTGTGATTTTTCTAGATTGTAATTTACGAGTATGGAAGCAATTAGATCTTTGCCATCTTTTGTATATTCAAAGAAAAAGAAGTATTTGTATGCCAAATCTTTGAGTTTGGATATTTATTTTCTGATTGAGATCGATCTCTGAATTGATCCAATCTCTTATGAGTATAATTCTGAATTGAGTGATTACATGCATGATAATCTTTTGGTCTTTGAGCCTTAGTTATTCGTGTATTGGAAAGAGAGTGATATGTTTCTCTTCTTGCATTTTATCTATAATGTAAAGTCTGAAACAATGGACTTTGAGCCATTTTTCTGTTATGAATAATTGTTAGATTAGCTTCTTGACATCTTTTCCGTGTTTACGGGTGGATGTTTGCGTACCTTTCCTTCTTTCAGGTTAAAAGTGTTAGTAATAACTGAGAGGGGGGGGGGGGGGGGGAAANGGGGGGTAAATTAGTGGTCTCAAAAATTATCCTTTAAAATTTAACCACCAATCAATACACCTCATATTATTAAGTCCCTACAAGATGCATGCCATGAATTACTTATAATAATTGACTATCTGTCGATTTACCTTGTCTGTCCTTATTCTCCTTGATAACCGATAAGCAGTAAAACTATTTACCAATACTCAGTAAATATGTAGAGTATACCAATCAATCTAGAAGTGCATATGTGAAATGTAAAACAATAAAGTAATAAACCATACACACATAACACATGTATTTTAATGTGAAAACCCTGTTAAGGGAAAAAACCACTGGGACCGGTACCCCAAATTTTCACTCTTCTGAAGTGAGCCCTGTTAGGAGCCAACCCTGTTAAAGGTTACAAACATATTGTTCAGTACAACCTTGTTAGAGGATTTTATACATAGAGGTTGTTACTAAGTATCTGGCATCTATTTTGCTACCATCCTTGAATTAGCCTCCTTCTTAGACTGTCAATAGGCTTTAGGAAAATCTTGCTACCATCCTTGAATCAACCTTCTTCTTAGGCTGTCAATAGGCTTTATGCAATTTCAATGCTACTTTCATGAATCAACCTTTTTGGCAATTTGTTAGGATATACCTCAATTATAGAAGACTGTTAAGTCCTGCTCTGTTAAGAGACTTGATGCTTCAATGGTTAAACTAAATCACTATGACCTATTTCTAATGCAACTTGAATTGCAGATTTTTAGATCTATTTAAGTATAATACCTCTCTGATCAATGTATCAATTCAATTATTTGTGCTCCACACTTTGTGCCCTGTGATGCTGTGCTTCACTGTTCATCGGTGTCTACAGAATTTCTTAGCTCTCCTTCAACTTGATTGATCAGGACTGTGTGAAGTTATCCTTCATCAGTTTCTCTTCAGCATCCTCTTTCTATTTACTCCCCTTCCGTGTATGCGATTGCTTGTGGAAATGAATTATGCTTGTCTCTTATATAGACATGATATTCCTTAATTCTTGATTCTTGGCATGAAAAACAATCCAGTCAATCTGATTTATGGCTTTAACTCCTGATTTATCTCATAGTTATATTCTTGCCAACTGTAAAAATATTCTTTAAATCAATTACTTAACTCTGGGTGAATAAAAAAAATAAAACAACCAGTTAAGTCTATCCTTAAGCTCTTCCAGCTAGATATTTTATCATTTTCTGAACTCTTTGTTTTGTCGGTCAACTATGCAGTTAGTCGTCGGTGATAACTGCCAGTTCCATCAGTGTAACTCTAGTTAGCTTTGGTATCTCCATCCATCGGGCATCATTGGATTTTTCTCATCAAGGAATACTGTCTTCTGCTCATCGGGTATCACCATGACTTTTTCTTTGCCTTTACCGATGGTGTGCACTCTGTCGGTGTTGTCTGTCACTTAGTGAATGCTTGACTTTTATGCATTGTTGAAAGCATAATCTCTATTCCATTGATTCTCTGAAGTCTTTGACATTATGTACATGACCGTACAGATGATATCAAGTTGACAACAATGACAATACAAACCATTAACTCATTTAATGTCTTGCATCACCTTCAACTTAACATTATCAAACATTCAATTAGTTACATATCATCAATCTCTCCCTTTGGCATTGATGACAACATACTATATTATCAAACTATACTATTTCTAATACAATATGAAATACAATTGTTGAGATTCATCAAATTACCAAACACTTTGTTTTGATAACCGATAAAAATGTCTGACCGTCGGTAAGCTCTGTGTTAGCTTAGATTTGATTCTTGCAACTTTTTGTGTTTCTTGTACTGATGTGTTGTGTTATTTTCTTGTGTTAATTTCTCTCTGCTTCTTTGATGTCTCTATCTCTTGTCAGCAACTCTACCTTTGTATATGATTTCTTTATAAAAATTCTCTCTTTATGGATATGATCTCTCCCTATTTGGAGTAATCTGATAATGAATAAATCTTCTGATAATGAATAATTCTTGTGTTAATATGGATACATTCTCTCCCTTTGACAACAATGCCAAACAAATATCTTACAAGTATCTGACATTCATGTCAAACAATTATTTTCTTCTATCCATAATATATTCCTTGAATTTCCGTTATCCATCAACAATACAATAATATGCTCGGGTGCTCGGTTCTAATATATACCTTTCTGTATATAGATGTAGCTTAAAAGTTCATCTTTTTGCTTGCATCAATATGAATGATATTTTAATAATATATAGGCTGATGTAGCCTTCAGTCTTTTACTGACTGGTAGACAAGGGTTTGACCCCTAGTCTCTTTCCTAGGTACTCAAATGTATCCTTGGGCAGTGGCTTGGTGAAGATATCAGCCAATTGTTCTTTTGATTGCACATACTCAAGTATCACCTCTTTTTCTTGAACTTGTTCTCTTAAATAATGATACTTGATTTCAATGTGTTTAGTCTTTGCATGCATGACTGGATTCTTGGAAATATTTATTGCACTGGTGTTATCACAATAGATAATCATTGGTTCTGAGATCTTCATATGCATACCTTCTAGAAACTGTTTGATCCATGCAATATTTGAGCAGTTTGCAGTAGCAACAACATATTCTACTTCTACAGTAGACTGAGAGATGCATCCTCGCTTCTTGCTAATCCACGTGACAAGTCTGTCACCCATGAAGAATTCTCCTCCAGTTGCGCTCTTCCAGTCATCAAGGTTTCCAGCCCAATCAGTGTTGGTAAACACTTTTAGTTCAAATTTTCCTTCTCTTCTATACCATAAGAAAAATTACTCAATATTCTTCAGATATCTAAAGATTCTCTTCACAACAGTCATATGTGATTCCCTGGGGTTAGCAAAAAATCTAGCAACAATTCCTAATGCATGTACAATATCTGGTCTAGTGTGTACAACATACATGAGTTTTCCTATCATTAATCTGTACAAAGTCTGATTTACCTCTGTTTTCTTGTCTTCCTTTGTTAATTTGCATCCAGTAGCCATCGGTGTTCCAACAGGTTTGGAATCTTCCATCTTGAATATTTTCAGGACTTCTTTTATGTATTTGGACTGTGTAATGAAAATACCTTCGCTTTGTTGAATGATCTATAGACCAAGAAAGAACTTGATCTCTCCAAACATAGACATCTCAAACTCTTTTCTCATCTCATCAACAAATGACTTGCATAGTGTATCATTGCCTCCAAATATGATGTCATCAAAAAATATATCAACAATCAAAGTGTTAGCATCAGTATCTTCTTTCAAATAAAGATTACTATTTTCACTAGTCCTTATGAATCCAATACTTATTAGATAGGAATGAAGTCATTCATACTAGGCTCTGGGAGCTTTTTTTAATCCATACAAGGCTTTGTGAATTCTACATACCATGTTCCTCTTTTCTAGATCTACAAACCCTTCTAATTGTTCAATGTATACCTCTTCTTCAAGTATTCCATTTAGGAATGCAGACTTGACATCCATTTGATATACTTTGAATCATTTGTATGCAACATAAGCAAGTAGTATTCTTACTCCTTCTAGCCTAGCAATGGGTGCAAAGGTTTCTCCATAGTCTACACCTTCCTCTTGCGCATACCCCTTGCATACTAGTCTTGCTTTGTTCCTTGTGACTTCTCCATTCTCGTTTAGCTTATTCCTGAATATCCATTTAGTACCGATGACATTCTTGTCATCTGGTCTTGGCACAAGTGACCATT
>MU224580.1:237304-253603 GCA_018584345.1 Thuja plicata
GATTGGATTTGCTTATTTTCATAGAAGACTTAAATGCAAACTCTAAACTTGGTAAGACACTATTGTCAAAGTTATTCATCTCAAATGAAATCAGTCTACCAATTAAGCTATCAAGAGTAACTGTATTTTTTGCTACTACTCTCATTTCTTGAATAGAAAAGACTCTAATAGCATATACAAGCAATAAGGTTCTTAGGATTTTACTCACCATTGTTTCCTCTTCAAGTGTACCTCCAACACCTCGTATAGCATTGACTAATTCTTTTATTCTTGTGCTGTACTGTGTGATGTTTTCTCCTTCTTTCATTCTAAGATCATCAAACTTTCCTTTAAGGATTTCTTCCTTGGCTCTTAGAACATTTGTATCACCTCCATGTACAAGCTTCAGTTTGTCCCACATTTTCTTTGCAGTTGTGCAATATTTGACATCTTCAAATTCAACATCAGAGAGAGAGAGGAAGAAAGCTCTATAACCATGCAGTTATGCTCATGCTTCACTCTCAATTGATCTAATATCAATGGTCTTGTAGGAAACACATATTCAGTATCTAAGTATTGAGTAACATCATTACCAATACCTGATAAGTGGATTCTTATCCTGCTTTGCCATGAAGCAAAGTTGTCTTTGCTCAACTTGGGCACATCTCGTCTGTTCATCTTGTGATCTTTACTTAGGTCTTGAAACCTTCCTTCTAAGCACATAGGCTTTGATACCAATTGTTAGTAATAACTAAGAGGGGGGGGGGGGGGGGGGGGNGGGTGAATCAGTGGTCTCAAAATTATCCTTTAAACTTTAACCACCAATAAACACACCTCAGATTATTAAGTCCCTACAAGATGCATGTCATGAATTACTTATAATAATTGACTGTCTGTTGGTTTACCTTGTCTATCCATATTCTCCTTGATAACTGATAAGCAGTAAAACTATTTACCAATACTCAGTAAATATGTAGAGTATACCAATCAATCTAGAAGTGCATATGTGAAATGTAAAACAATAAAGTAATAAACCATACACACATAACACATGGATTTTAATGTGGAAACCCTGTTAAGGGAAAAAACACTAGGATTGGTACCCCAAATTTTCACTCTTCTGAAATGAGCCCTGTTAGGAGCCAACCCTGTTAAAGGTTACAAACACACTGTTAAGTGCGACCTTGTTAGAGGATTTCATACATAGAGGTTGTCACTAAGTATCTGGCATCTATTTTTCTACCATCCTTGAATCAACCTCCTTCTTAGACTGTCAATAGGCTTTAGGCAAATCTTTTAACCATCCTTGAATCAACCTTCTTCTTAGGCTGTCAATAGGCTTTATGCAATTTCAATGCCACTTTCATGAATCAACCTTTTTGGAAATCTGTTAGGATATACCTCAATTATAGAAGACTGTTAAGTCCTACTCTGTTAGGAGACTTGATGCTTCAATGGTTAAACTGAAACACTATGACATGTTTCTAATGCAACTTGAATTGTAGATTTTCAAATCTATTTAAGTACAATACCTCTTTGATCAATGTATCAATTCAATTATTTGTGCTCCACACTTTCTACTCTATGATGTTGTGCTTCACTGTTCGTCGGTGTCTACAAAATTCCTTAGCTCTCCTTCAGCTTGATTGATCAGGACTGTATGAAGTTATCCTTCAACAATTTCTCTTCAGCATCCTCTTTCTATTCACTCCCCTTATGTGTATGTGATTTATTGTGGAAATGAATTATGCTTGTCTCTTATATAGACATGATATTCCTTAATTCTTGATTCTTGATTCTTGGCATGAAAAACAATCCAACCAATCTGATTTATGGCTTTAACTCCTGATTTATCTCGTAGTTATCTTTTTGCCAACTATACAAATCTTCTTTAAATCAATTACTTAACTCTAGGCAAATAAAACAACCAGTTAAGTCTATCCTTAAGCTTTTCCAACTAGATATTTTGTCATTTTCTAAACTCTCTGCTCTGTCAGTCAAATTTGTAGTTAGTCGTCGGTGATAACTACTAGTTCCATCGGTGTAACTCCAGTTAGCTTCGGGATCTCCGTCCGTCAGGCATCATTGAATTTTGCTCGTTGGGCAATACTGTCTTCTTCTTGTTGGGTATCACTATGAATTTTTTTTTGTCTTTACCGACGGTGTGCACTCCGTTGGTGTTGTTTGTCACTTAGTGAATACTTGACTTTTATGCATTGCTGAAAGCATAATCTATGTCCCATTGATTCTCTGAAGTCTTTGGCATTATGTACATGACCATACAGATGATATCAACTTGACATCAATGAAAATACAAACCATTAACTGATTTAATGTCTTGCATCATCTTCAACTTAACATTATCAAACATTCAATTAGTTACATGTCATCAAAAAGCATATTTGTAAGTGATTTTGTGGATTCATTGGAGATCTTACATGGGGAGCTGTAGCTGAATAATTCAGAGGAATATTATCAATCCCATGATAATTTTTCCAACTATTAGTATGGTTCGTACTTCATTATGGTCATTTGCAGTCAATTTATGTATTTGTGTTTGAAGGACAAATCTATTTACTAACAATTTTTGGCGACTTTGCTGGGGATTCAGAATCAAAGATCAATGCTTCTTTATTTCCTCAGATTTTAAAATATCTCTGTGTGAGAATGGTGACTGTATTTGAACTTAGAAATTTTTTTGGTGAAAGAATTCCAGTGTGTTATGGCTTTGATTGCAGCTCAGCCATGGGGGGCACAAATGGGCCCTTTTTCATTGCCCCAATATTCAACCCTGCCTAAAAGATCAAAAGAATATCTTCCAAAGTTTGCTGGAGATAAAACCAAAGACCCGAATGATCATATTAAAGCATTTATTGTTACATGTGGGATTCTTGGGGTGCAAGAATAGGACATGTTTGTCAGATTTTTTTTTGAAAGCCTTGTTGGAAATGCTACTGAATGGTTTCAAAATTTGCAAGATGGATGTATTACCAGCTGGGATGATTTAAAGATAAAATTTCTTGGAAGATTTTAGCCTATGGTTGATACTTATAAGTTGTTATTGAATTTCTTTCAAATTTAGATGAAAAGGAATGAATCTATGAGAGATTTTGTTGATAGATTTAATAGGTGTGTTGGTAAAATTCCTCAAGTCTGTCAGCCAAATGAAAATAATCAGCTGTGTTTTTATTGCTGCATTACAAACTGAAATTAAATTTATTTTAAAAATAAAGAAGATTCAAAATTTGAGAGATGCACAAAAAGAGGCTATTGAGGTAGATGATGATATGGTTTTAAGCGGGATGAAATGCATAGAAGCAAGTGTCATGAAGGTCCCAAAATTTGAAATTTGTTTTCATGATCAAAATTTTGACCCAAATAAATGACCACAACAAAAGAAACTTATTATGAAGGCAGAAAAACCAACACTACCTATCTCTTTCCATCAAAATCTAACAGTCTTTAATGATGAAGATTTTCATGCATATCCTATGAATGAAGATAGCTCTCCTAGCATTGTATGGATTTATCATTAGCATGTTGAAAATGATGATTTTTCTGATGAGAGTTACCATCACACCAATCAAACTGAAAATTTATTAACATGTCTAGATGCATCTTCTATTGAACAAAGACTTAATGATGAGAAATCAAATGAAATCTTGATGGAAAGTATTTATTTTTTAGAATTTGAATCGTTTGCATTTGATGTTTTAAATAAAATTACAACAAGTAACTTTTATTAGGCAAGCATGATGGTTCAACAAAAACAAGAAAGGTTCAGTCATGATAAAATAGAAGAGGTCCCACATCTCTATGTGCAGGTGGATTATGAAGCTTTTCAGTTTGAGGGTAGACAACATAAGAAGAGCTATTGCAGCCCCAACCATTGGATAATCTTGAGGATATTCAAGTACAAACAAAGGAAAACTCATTATCCTCTATTATGATACCACACACAAAAGCTGAATTAGAAATATTCAAATTTAATTGTGAATATGAGTTATTTGATAATAATCCCATGTTGGAGTCTTTTTTCTTTAAAGATGATGGTGGTAATACATTTTTGGAGAGTGAGTTTCTAATAATGAAAAATTCAGATTTCAATGAGAAGATCCTTGCAAGTCATCTTTACAGCCCTGAGGAAGTGCAACCAGAAGTATATGATGAGGAGTGGCTTTTTGAATCCAATATCTTGTTTAGAAAGATCTTACAATGCATTTTAATTGGATCTTGCCTCACAATGGTTGTATGTCATTTTTTTTGGAATGATTATGCTTACATATCAGCCACTTTTCCACAATGGGAGGTACTTCTCACAGCCAGTTGATGGTTTCACATGAGCGTTCAGATGCATTCTTGGAGGTATGGGATGTTTTTCCTATCTCTTGTTAATTTTTTTTTTGTGTGGTTCGTTTGTGTGTTTTGGCTTGTTGTTTCTCCCTGCTCGCCTCCGCCCTCTCTGCAAGCATCTCCCTACACTATTTTTTTCTTGACTCTATTACCCAATGGTACTAGGTAGTGTTCTTTTTTACTAGAGATTCTAGTGTTCTCTTCTTTTTTCAAGAAAAAGCATTCCCTAGTCAGAGCCAGCTGTTGGCCCACTTATAGTGCCCCAATTTAAAATTTTCAAAACTTAGCCCCTATCTTGTTATTATTGACCAAAATATGGGATTTGCATGGTTGTTGATTCTTATCTTTGAGAATACCATGTTTTATAAAGATGAAAAGTGGAGGCATAAATATTTGAACCCCTTTGAACATGGTTCAAACTAGTTCAAAGTAGTTCAAATTGGTTGAAACTTGTTCAGAGTGGTTCATGGGTGTTCAAACGGGTTCAAGATGGTTCAAATAGGGTACAAGGCATATTTGATAGTGTGTTAGAATATATTGGAAATATGTCTCACATTTTATTGTAGAGATTGGAAATGGCACAAACATCACATGATACAAACTTTAAAATGAAGGGAAATGATTCATTACCTTTCATGTTGGCAATGTCGATTCATATCAACAATTAAATGTTAAGTATTGTTGGGATGCAATTAATACAGAATGCATGGAATATAGTTAGTATGGGTATCTAATGAGGCATCTACATTAATGGTGAAGGTTTCAATTTCATTATCATGGCTGCACGATAGAAACAAAGGAAATGTTGGAATACTATAGCGACTGTGCGCAATTTTAAAAATCTAAAATTCATCCAACTCATTGTGATCGTGAGGCGATGGAATATTTTATATAACCCAATGGGATGATGTCTGATTCATCTAGACATTAATATCAGTTCTAATAAACAAGTGGTGGTGGCAATGGTGAATTTTGAGTGCAAAGAATGTGAAAGTTGCTGATAACATTAACACAAGTCTGATTTTTTTTTTGACAGTTTTCTATGCCTCTACTCAGAGCTGCATAACTTTTTACTAAAAAATAATTTTCCAAATATCTTTGGTGGAGTTAGGAGAAATGAGGATAGAATCAACATATACAAAAATGAAGGATATCCAATGGTGGAATAAATAGTTATGCCCCCCCGCACCAAGGCATAATTTGACTATCATAAATATTTTTAAATCCACCCAGTAGCAAGAATTTTTATTGACGATTAATGTATTCATATGCCACATGTCTAAATATAATCATGTATATCATTCCAATAGGTAGAAAATTATTATTATAAACTTTTATTATAAGTAGGATGTTGTAGAAGATTCAATGGATGCGCAAAAGTCTCAGGAGTAGATCAATAATTCAGATTTGCTAGAATACTCAATGTTTGTAGCTGAAGATCATAATAATCCAAACTCTTTATTCTTGGAGGGATCTTTTGAATTTGATCTAGGGGTTGAAAATTGTATTATTCAGTAGGCTTAGGTTATGATAGATGGTTTGGGTAAGGACAGGTTGCTTTCACAAGCTGAGCTGGACACCCCCAGCTAGAGTAAGGGTACTTATAGTATAGAGGTCACTGATCAAGCAACATTATTTAACCACAAGTAGTATTTTTCAATTGAACAATCACCTTCAGAATGAAATCAAACTCTAAAAACCCCTAAGACAAGAGGTCTCTCTAAAGGCATGAAGATCAAACTGGAAATTACTGCAGGTATCCAGTCTACCCTAGATGACAAATTTGTTGTTACCAAACGTGTGACAAGGAGAACATGAGGTTCTCCTTGTCAGCAATGAAGATCAACTCATGGAATGTCAGAGGTCTCAATGCCTCTAAAAAAAGATGTAGGATCAAATCGACCATTGATTCTATGAAAGCAGACATCATTTTTTTGGAGGAAACAAAACTTTCCCAAGACAATTATGAAAACACAATAGCTAAATGACCTTCTTGGGTTTCCTTGCACTCCCAAGGTTTGGGAGCTTTAGGAGGACTAACAGTGCTTTGGAACCCTCAAAAGATTCAAGGTCAACTTATTCTATAGGATCATAATTGGCAGCTCCTCGAGATGACAGAGTTTGATACTAAGTTTATCTTAATTAATGTTTATGGTCCTTCTTCTACACAGGATAAATTGAGACTTTGGGATGTTCTCACTAGGCTGATTTAGAGCCAAGACACATAGCATATCATTCTTGGGGGAGATTTCAATGCAATTCTTGATCAATCATAAAAAATAGGAGGCATTATTCAACCTTTCAAAACTATCCAATACTTTTCTCACTTTGTTGACAATAACAATCTCATGGATATTCATCCCACCCAAGGTTCTTTCACATGGACAAAAAAGAGAGCAGGGTTTGCAGAGATTGCTATTAGGCTAGATAGGTTCTTACTATCACAAGAGTGGAAAATTTAGAATGTTCAATTTCATTCAAAAATCTTGGCACTACCTGGTGCTGATCACTTTCCCATTTCAATTGTCATCAACAACTCAGGCAATAATGATAAGAGGCATCACTCATCTTTCAAGTTTGAAAAAATGTGGCTCTGACACCCTCACTTTATCCCTCTCTTGAACCAATGGTGGGTAAGTTCCCCATTTGTTAATGGATCCAAAATGCATCAGTTTGCAATGAAGTTGAAACACATTAAGAAAAATATTAAACAGTGGAATGAGCAGGTCTTCAAGAATATATTCCACCAAAAAGAGGAAGTTAAACAACAACTATCTGACATTTATAGCCATATCATCCAAAATGGTTTGAATAATGACTCCTATCACAAACAAAAATATCTTCAATAGGATTGGAACGAGCTATGTAACAGAGAAGAGGAATACTAGAGGCAAAAATCCAAGGAACTATGGCTACGTGAAGGGGATAAAATTACAAAAAATTTCCATGCCTCAGCCACACAAAGAAATGCAACAAAGACAATTTTTGAAATAAAGGGAGTGACTTTAGGAAATATTATCTCAAATGCCCAAGATATCTGAGATGAAGGGGTTAATTTCTTCAAGAACCTGTTAGCCCCAGATACAACCCCTTCCCCTTCGAAAGAGAAATTGAATGAGATTCTCAATGATATCCCCTTAATGGTGTCCCTTCTTGAGAATGACATGCTTATGGCCCCCTTTACTATCCATGAGCTCCATAAAGTTGTTTTCTCCTTTCCTCCAGATAAAGCACCAGGACCCGATGGGTTCACAACTCTTTTCTTCTAGTGCTGTTGGGAAGTCATTTGCTAGGACTTACTAGTAGCCATGGAAGAATATAGGAAACACAAGAGTATGCTCAAGTACTTTAATACTACCAATATTGCTATCATCCCAAAAATCAAAGATCCAAAGACATTTGCAGATTACCGACCAATATCTCTCTGCAACATTACCTATAAGATCATTACGAAGGCTATTTATTTAAGACTGCAGCATCTTATCCCAACTATCATCTCATTTGAACAAGGTGGATTTGTGCCGGGAAGAGAAACTATGGAGGGAGCCTTGGTGGCTCATGAATTTCTTCATTCAATTAGCACGAATCAATCCTCCAAATTTGTTATCAAACTAGATATGATGAAAGCCTATGACAGAGTTTGTTGGGCCCTCTTATTCAAAGTTTTGCAAAAAATGGGCTTCTCCAAGGGCTGGTGTAAATGGATTAGTGCATGCATTTTGGGGGCATGGTTCTATGTAATCATTAATGGTAAACCTTCAATATTTTTCTCCTCTACACAAGGAGTAAGTCAAGGAGACCCCATTTCTCTAGTGCTCTTCATCATCATGGCAGAGGCCTTCAGTAGAATCATTAAGAAAAAGAATTTGGCTGGGTCGTGGAATGGGGCACATATCGGTGGCACTAATATTTCCATTACACACTCATTGTTTGCTGATGAAACTCTGCTGTTTGGAACCTCAAATGTACACGAGGCTAGACAAATAAAATATAATCTCCAATTATACTCCGAAGTGTTAGGACAAAGTATTAATGCTCAAAAATCCAAGATCTACTTTTTTAACACCAACAAAGTAATCTCAGATAGAATTGTTCAGATTCTTGGATTCACAGAGGAATTTTTACCATCCATGTACCTTGGCATCCCCTTATTTATGGGCTCAAAAAAAACAAACTATTGGTCTTCGGTCCTGGAACACATAAAGGGTAGAATTTTGGCATGGAAAGCCAGATGGCTATCGCTATCAGGCAGAATCCTCCTTATCAAGTCAGTTTTATTAGCAATTCCAAATTACTACTTAGCAGTCCTCAAAGCTCCTTCATCCATTCTTCACAAGATACAAACCCTAATTAGAAAATTTTTATGGACTGCAAATATGAAACAAGAAAAGAAAATTCCTCTTATATCTTTACAAGATATGTCACATATACCAACATTAGGAGGTGCAGGGGTGCATGACTTCGAAAAAAGGAACGAGGCCTTTGGTGGAAAGATAATTTGGCAAATGTACTCAAAGCCTCTCAACAAATGGGTTAGATTATGCAATAGAAATATCTGGATAATAATGAACCATCGGGAATTATATCAATTCAGGACACTACTAAAGGATCAGCCATTTGGGACTTCATGTCTGCCTCAAGAAACATTGTTGTGAAGTATGTCAATTGGGAAGTTAATAATGGGTGTAGTGTAAAATTATGGAGAGACTCGTAGAGTGGAAAACCTCCTTTGTGCACTTCTCTAAATATTCCAGAGATCAAAGAGGCTACAGAATAGAATTGGGGTATTCACTTAATTCACTATATTTCAACAATGAGTAGATTTTCAGGAAAAGTCATTTGGAAGGATCCAGAGGATTTAATAATCAGTGACAGGGATAAAGAAACACTTAGAAATATTCTATCCAATAGAAATGTCTATCTTTCTACACTTGAGGACAAACTAATCTGGGCTCCAACATTAGATGGTAACTATTCTATTAAAGAGGGATATAAACTCCTGCAACAAATAGGAATAGATAAGACTCCCTCACAAGCATACTCCTTTTGCTGGAACCACAATGTTTTACCAAAAGCGGGCTATTTTTCCTGGCTTGCAATTAAGCATAGAGTTTTGACTAGTGAAAGGCTAGATAAATTCAGAATAGCTCCCCCATTTAAGTGCTTGTTGTGTGATGGACCCAATGAAACAATGGATCATTTATTTATGACATGTCCATTTGCACAAAGCTGTTGGATGTATGTGCTAAGAAAATTGAATTTTTGCACTCCCCTTCCAAATAACATTTGGGACCTCTTCCAAGCTTGGCTGGACCTATATTCAAAATCACTATTTTGTAGCATTTGGAAATGCACACCCGTCTCAGTAGTATGGGCCATCTGGTGGGAAAGGAATAAATGTATCTTCAGGAAGGTCTCTTCTCCAATTGAAATAGTTCTTGATGGCATTGACAAAGCTATTTTAGAGGTGGTCAATGCTTCACTCAGCAAGTGCAAATTTAATCCAACTGTTACTCAATGGGATACCATCATTCTGCATACTTGGAAACACCTTTTCATTCCATTTGGATGTGTAATTGCAAAGCATAACACAATAAAAATTGATAGATCAGAGGTTAAATGGATACCTCCCCCAAATGGGATCCTCAAGCTAAACTTTGATGGGGTGTCTTGAGGAAATTCGGGCAACTCAGGTTTGGGGCTTGCATCCAAAATTCACAAGGGGTTGTTTTAGTGCTGATTGCTTCACCCTTACCGACATGCACAAACAACCTAGCCAAAGCACACACCCTTCTATTGAGTTTAATTCTAGCTAAGCATGGAAGATTTGATCAGTTGCATGTCAAAGGTGACTCCTCAGTCATAATTAATGCTTGTATTGAAAGACAATCTTCTTCCTGGCAACTAACCTACATACTTAAAAAAAATTGGCATTTGGTAGACACATTGCAAGAGGTGTACTTTTCCCACACACTCTGTGAAGGTAACAAAGTCCCAAACATGTTGGAAAATCTTGGGTGTGACGGGATCATGACATCAAAAATCAACTCAATTGATCTCATTGCAGTGAATGATGACCTCTGAATGCTGATTAACGAAGACAAACCACTTCACAGTAGCTAAAATTAAATGCCTCCACCATTATACCATAGGGATGCGTGGAGGTCTATGTACATGAATTTGTTTTAACAAGGATAATCAAAGATAATAAATCACACGTCAATCAACTTAATTCACACGCACAAGCCAGCTCAACTGGGAGATACTGTATTGAATAACACATAGTACAGAATTGATTGAATTGAATAGTTTTGGAATCTACTATAAGTCAAGGTCTATCTATTTATAGAAAACCCATTACATGGTGGAATAGCACAGATTTTAAATGGTGGCTTTATCTAAAGTATGCATGCAATGTGATTCATGCTCCAAGCTTCATATGGAGGTGCTACTGAAGAACTTCAGGATCTGGTTAGCTCTGAGGGTTGACGAAGAGGTTTTTCTGGAAACTATCAGTGACTCCATCTTTGAGAGTATGTTCATTGCACAACCGACCTTCATCAAATGGGTGATAAAACATGTAATTGGGGATGAACACCTAATCCCCACTTCAAAGCAGTTCCTTTACCCTTCTCAGTTAGTATCAATATTTCTCTCCAATGTAATGGATTTGGTACAGTTTGTGCACTTAATTGAAATTCTGGCATTTAAAGTCGTTCAAAAGCAATTTTGGATTGGTCATAATCTGAAAATTAACATGCAACATTATAACCTATGGAGTGGCCAAGCTCTTGTGGGGGGCTTATTTTCATGACATCAATTATTACAATTTCATGATTTTCTAGCAACATACGACGGAGTAAAATGAATGCTTGACAACCAAAATGCTAAATATCTGAACAATGTTCTTAAGGTTACTACGAGGGTGCTTGGAGTGCAGCTGCAATGTAGAGTGAGAAAGACTACTGCCGCTCTAATGGAACTCCTATGGTTGCCGAACCCTGCATCTCCACCACATGATCCCCCCAGTTGACCTACAAAAAGGAAGCCATCATGTCATGGCAAAGAATGGAACATTTGGGAGGAAGGGGAACCGTCAATTGAAAGGGATAAAGATGTACATTTTCACCGATATGGTAGATTTGGTCATGAACGTGGAATTGCAGATGTAACAACACAACAAACCTTACATACAACATTTGGTGACACTGACTGGGAGGAGACAAATAGCCAGGAACACAGGAGTGGCTGGAGGCCGTATCCCTTAACTACTTTGAGCTGCTGAGAAGGAAGATGTGCCCCATGGCTCTGGGTGTGAAATGCCCAACTCTTCGGGAAGATCTTAGGAATGGACAAAAGTTTACATTTGGGAAAAAGTTTTTGTTTTTGTTTCATTCGACTATGTCCTAAACTTTTGTGCCCATGTGGCAAATACTGTAGTTTAGGTATTTAGCTAAAATATTTATTTTCTAAATATAGCTGAATCAAATTTTGTACTAGAACCAAACAATAGAGCTGATAACAAGGTCAACTGATAAATATCACTGACCATTATCGACCAGGACAATCTGATGACCAGTACTGATCATGATGAACCGGCAAGAATTACCAAACAAGAGATATCAAGGATCATTACCAACCAGGATACACCGACGAAAATTACCGTCCAGTTGCACCTTTATGCACAACCGACAGAAACAATATTTGTATCAGAACCGATGAGCATAACCGTTCAGAGGAACCGACCATCCTAAATTTTGGTTGATGATGTAGATGGTGATTTTGTATTTGAATGACTTCTTGAGTATTTTGTATTGTCACAAAATCTCTCTGCTATATTGTATTTGAGTAAGGATTCTCAGTTTTCTTGCTGGTTCTTTCCTGGATGAGCTCTTAAACCAGCTTATATTATATTAATAAATATATTCAGTGGCTTTCCCGCTTTTGCTTAAAAAAAAAACTTTTATTCCAAAGTTTATAAATTTATCAGGCCCAAAGGTGAAGGAGAAGATGATTTAAAGACTTTCAAAGAATCAATTATAGAATTGGTTATAGAATCGGTTATGGAAACCAAAAATATCTCATTGAGACAAAGAGAAGGATAAATAGGTAAAAGAAAGAAGAGACTAGGGATTTTTTTTCCCTTTTTCCAAGGAGTCTTTATGCTACAGGCAGGATGGGGAATTCTTTATTTTTGGGAATGCAGGAAGGAAAGAAATGTTGTGATTTTTCCAGATTGTAATTTATGAGTATGGAAGAAATTAAATCTTTGCCATCTTTTGTATATTCAAAGAAAAAGAAGTATTTGTATGCCAAATATTTGAGTTTGGATATTTATTTTCTAATTGAGATAGATCTATGAATTGATCCAATCTCTTGTGAGTATAATTCTGAATCCAGTGATTACATGCATGATAATCTTTTGGTATTTGAGCCTTAGTTATTCATGTATTGGAAAGAGAGTGATATGTTTCTCTTCTTGTATTTTTTCTATAATGTAAAGTCTGAAACAATGGACTTTGAGCAATTTTTCTATTATGCTTAATTGTTAGAATAGCTTCTTCGCATCTTTTTCGTGTTTACAGGTGGATGTTTGTATACCTTTCTTTCTTTCAGGTTAAAAGAATATTTGTAAGTAGTTTTGTGGATTCATTGGAGATCTTACACATGGAGCTATACCCAAATAATTTAGAGGAAGATTATCAATCCCATGATAATTTTTCCAACTATTAGTGTGGTTTGTACTTCATTGTGGGCATTTGCAGTCAATTTATGTATTTATGTTTGAAAGACAAATCTATTTACTAACACATATCTATAAATAGAAGATAGAAAGGTTCTTGTGTTAGAAATTGGGGTCAAAATCATGAGTCCAATGTTTCTTGGGGAGCCCTTGACCTAGGAAGGCTAGATGTGGATAAAAGTCATGTTTCTAGGATTACAATATTGCTCAGAACCTTCCTTGAGAATTCCATGAGAAAAGTACAAGTCAATGTTGGGTGGAGTGACGTTGAACCTACTTTTTTGGGCCTATGAAATCTCAATCTATAGATCTTTGTCTACTCAGTTTGATTCCAAATATGTGTCTCTTGAGCCAGTTTCCTGCACATGTAAAGAAGAGAAACTTTTGGGTTGATGTGGGGTTTCCTAGGTCAAACCTTGGTTTTGGAATTAAACAAGAATTTGAATTGAAATGGAATCTCTAAAGTAGAAAACTAAACTTTATACCTTAGACTTGTTGATGCAATTCTCTTTGAATATGATCACATTTGTTTATGTAATAACATGGCATGACATAAATTAGATTAATCATAAATACATGCTTGCATGATGATCATTGTAACTTTCCATAATGCTTATATTTGAGTAATACTTGAAGAATATGGTTAGATGAAATGTCACCTTGATTTATTGATACTTTCTTGATATGTTGTGTTGATTTCAAATGATGGATAGTGAAAATAAATTAAAAGAATGCTTTTATATAGGGTTCTCAAGGTGTTTGGTGAATTAAGCCAATTTCCAACGATCATAATGAGACATCGAGATTGAGGAACAAATGGAAGGAACTCAATACCAATATATTTGAAAATGGGCCCAAATCAGTGGGTCAAGGGCACTCAAGATGCCAATGACTTGCCCAAACAAGGTAGAAAAGTAGGAAATAATGTGTACCTAGTTCAGGACAATAGTTTGGATCACCGTGTGAAGATATGACATCATATTTTTTTTGTCTTCCAACCAAAAGTAGGCTTGGATAATAGATAGGATCCCACAGACTAAGGCAAGGACACAAAATACGGTGCAAATTGTAGAAGGTTACAATTTACAACTCTACAATTATGTTTATAGGAAAAATAAATTTTCCCTAACTTTAGGAAAATAAAAACCTACAGTAACACATATAGGTTTATAAGGACATGTGTAATAATTATTATTCTTTATCCATATACATAAAAATCATTGGGCCCAACTTGGTCCTAAGTGATTCGCAAAGTCAATTTTCCAATAACGTTGCACTAAAGTTTTTTGCAGGTCTATAAATATCTTATACATTTCTTCTCATTTTAGGATACTAATCAAGCATAAGATAAATCCACCTTATAAACTCTTTTGAGTATTAGTGACTATCATATTTAGTTTTATTACTAATTAAATTTAGAGTTTACTTTTCTTAAAAGTTTCATAACTTCACAATGCTATATTTAGATTAGTATTAAAAACAACATTTATTTCTCATACTATCTACATACCACTTATCTACTATATCAAGGTATAATATGATCAGTATAGAATATGTAGTTCTATTTAACTCTAGATTTTATGTAATCATACAAGTGGATACACAACCCTTTCTAAGTTCCAATTTCTCCATATATTTCTTTGTCAACTATCACCTTCTCAAGTAAAATAGTGAAGAAACTCTATAAAAAAATACAATACTTTGCAAAGACATTCAAGGAGGTGTATTTTGTCCAAGGAGGTGTATAATGCAAGTTTAGTCCAAGGAGGTTTCTTGTTCACTCAAACCAATAAATTTTAGTTTTTATTATTTATAAATGGTTTTTAGTTTTGTGTATTAAGAAAATAACATCCAATACTCAAGATAATTACTTTAAATCAAAATCGAACAATCTGATAATCACTTTACTCTTAATCAATGTAATCCTTACCACAAACTATCTACTAGAATAATTAACCATATTATATATGTATATATGATCAATATATTAAATGCTTATAAATATAACAACTCAACAAATATAATATGAAAGCTTTCATATACTAAAAGTGATACAAGAATGTGCAACTATTAGTATTTTGTAACATTTTCTTAAATCAATTTCTATATAGAAATCTTATTTATATTTATTCCAATAAAAATATATGATTAATCAAATCAAATTTTTGAGTAATCAGATTCTACTCTTGCAACAAATGTGCAAATGAAATGTTTAGCTCTAGTAGTCTTTCATATAGATTCTCAATTGCCTACCACTTACCTATAATTTTTATTCAGGTTTCATTATAGAGTGATACTCTCAGTGTCATGAATAGTTACAACTCCATTAACCATAACAAAAAATCCAAATTGATATTCCAAGTAGAAAGGTTTAGCATCCCATATACATTATTCTAATGGAGACACCTTACTACATTCTTTGAACAATCATACTAAATTTCAATCCGTTTATATTTCAATGAGGTTTGTTCTAATATAGTAAAATATTTTTAAAAACATGCTTTAGCTAGAAACTGTCTACAAATGATTCATTTATAAGGTCCTCATCATCAATTTTAAATATCTTGATATTCATAATAAAATATGATATTTCTAACAAAAAAATTCTAGATTGACATCATATAGTCCTTATAATAGTTTGAACAATAAAATTTTCCAACTATGAAAGTCCACTGAACAATCCACTAATCCATGAGGTTTGATAACATCATGCAATCATCAACACAAATTGTCCAATACATCCAAAACTACATAGAACAATGGACAAAAGGATGTACTACCTTATCAAGGAAAAGTTGAGATTAGAATCAAATATTCAAATATAATCATTCACGTTATCATAATTACCTTAGAATTAAACTCCCCATCTAAAAACTCAAAAAGGTTCACATGTTCAATTTCCTCAAACCACTAGGTAATAAGTATGATTGCAAAAAACAAGTATTATTTGGCTTAGATGTACACATCAATTCATTATCCCAACAATAAAGGATTCGCTTCCATTTAACTTAACCACTTAGCTATGATTTTTTTTTAAAATATTAATATAATATAAAAATACATACTATCACTAATTTTAACTCCCTTATTAAGCACTATAGTACTATTTTGGGGAAAATGACGTCTCAACCCTACAATAATTAAAATGTATTGTTGATTAAAGGGTTACTATTGATATATGAGCATGGGGGGTTGCAAGGGGGGGGGGGGGGGGGGCGGGGGGG
>MU224580.1:254679-265789 GCA_018584345.1 Thuja plicata
TATATATATATATAGATATAAAATTACTCCACAACTAAAATTCTTATTGGATTTTATACTTGCTATTAATTCATGTAAGGAATATAATTTGAATTCAACTAGGAATTGAGGAAACAATAACCAATAAGAAAATCCTATGATATTTTGAGAATACAAATGGACAATCTGAAAAACTTGTCAAGAGATGCAAGCCTCAAAAAGTTGCTTCTATTCACTTTAAAACAAAATTTATACATTTACATGGAAGATCAAAGGTGGCAACATCTTCGAAAATCAAAATAGACAGTTAGATGAGGATCAAATAATTAAGTAAACATAATTAAAAAAAAACTTGTTTATTGGTACCCCAACTTGGCAGGGTCATATTTTTAGTCTGTTAGGTGGATTTCAAGCATCTCAAAAATGTTGGAAAGGTATCAAAGAGATCTAGTTTTAGTCCTCTGAAAGTCATGTCCTCAACAATCCAAAGGGATCAATAACAATCCTTAGACCTAATTCTTCTTTTAAGGCCTCCAAATTATAATTTACTAGAACGTAAAAATTATTAAAAAATAACATCACCCAAATTCTCTAGATTGTTATGACATCACAATTATTCACTGAATTTATTGAGAAATCAACTAGTATTGCCCTCTATTTAACAAATATAATTGATAAGGCCAAAACTTTGAAAATGTATCTCTACTCTCTATCTTCCACATTGTCAATATCACAAAGAGAAAGAATGAATATTTGTTTATTTAATTCTTGAAAAAAAATTAAAAAAATGCATATTTGTTTATTAGTACTTGCCGTTAGGCAATACTATTGCAATGAAAAGTGTTTAACTAGTGACTAGATTTTTTTTCTTCCACCAATTGTAAAGAACTATTTTTAATATTTCTAAAATCTTCTTTCTTCCCTTTAGTGTACATAAGATTTTTTTTAACTTTATAAATACCAATAAATATTTCTCTTCCAGTTCATTGGCTAATTCGCTTTGGGGTCTTTTACATGGATTTTTTGGATGTTTGTACGATCAGAGTTTTTATGTCCTCTTTTACAGGATAATGGCTCTAGTTGTTGCTTCTGACTCCTCTCACAACTTTGTGGTGCCTAGATTCTACGCTTTCAGTTCGAGGTTTCTATATTTATGCTATGGTGGACTTCATCCATACTTCATTCTTGTTCTTCTCCATAGCATCCGACCTCTACAAATACAAATGTAAGCATTAGTGTTGTTTATTTTTTTCTTAGAATTTGTCTCCTTTGGTTTTGTTCATAGATTTCTATAAAAAATTATGCCTATACCTGATTCTGAATAGGCAATCGGTTTTCATTTAAATTTTGCTAATGTTAAAAACCCTACTGTAAATAGTGTAAAATAGGGATAAATAATTCTACCAAAAATTACAGTTTTAATTGGTACAGTGGGTTTCTAAATGTTTTGTTTTCTACTTTGTTCTTAGCTCTACAAATATGAGCTACTGGTTATACAACTTTGCAAACAAAAATATTCTTGAAAATGGTGGAAGTTCCTTAAATGTGGTTGTGTTATATAATTGCGGGGTAAAAGCAAAATATTCTGTCACCCTTTTATAAAGGAAAAGAATAACAAAATCAAATTTGTTCAGCTTCAATAGTATAAAAGTGACATTTATGTTTGGAATTTGAAGATGATGTAAACTAATTAAATGTGTTAAAATGGATGAAATTTATGATTAATATTTTTAATAATTTTATTGAATAATAGTTGATATGTTTTTTTAAATTTTAAAGATGATTTTTTAGTTGCTGAAAAATGCTAAAACTTAGGGGTCTAGTTTCCACCAAACAATTATATGAAAATAAACATTTTTTTACCCTAATTAAAAAATATGTTATAGATGACATATATAGCTAGTGTATGAAGAAATACAAATTGGTTTGTAACCTATATTTTCTCTTTTATAACAATTCAAATTCCAACTCACCTGAAATCGACAGTTTTCATCTCCCACCATATTATCATAAAAAATCTATCCCAATCAAAAACAAAAATATATATTCTTTAAGAGGACTCTCTCCTCTAGTGCACCATGTACTTTTCAAATTTATTTAATATGATTTACTATTTTTTCCTTTCTCTGAATCAACATCTCCTTAATTGTTAAAATACCTACTTGCAATATTTTTTAATTACAATAGACTATATCTAATTAAAACACTATAAAGTCTATATGAGGATATTCTTGACTCTAATCTCTACAAAAGGGTATTTTTGTATTTTTTTAAAAATATCATTAAAAAAATGAAGAGTTATTGAAACATCACTTTTCTGAAATAATTTTATTTCTATGGTAATTGGACTCAAAGTAGTATAAAACATGCATTTAATAGGCATTTTCAATTGGAAAAGTTAAAGCACTTATCTAACTTAGCTTTAATGAATCTATCTAGACCATATGTTTGACCAAAATTAATTTTTAGTTAGAAATGTTAAAATTCAGTTGTGCTGATAAGTTAGCCTAAAAGGTGACACCTGATTGTGCTTTTACCTTGCGTCTTTGGGTATTAGATGGATTTAGGTCTCAAGCTAGGAAATATGATCTCCAGTATAATAAAGATTATTCCTGGAACACACATCAAAAATATTGTAAGGTTGTTTAGGATTGAATTTTTTAAATAATATTGTAAATAATGTAATTTAATAGGAACTCACAGTTAAAAATTTTATGCAGCCGAAGGAAATGGTCCAGTGATGACCAAAGTAAGCATGAGAGAGGAAGATGTATTTGACCAATAGAAACTACAAATTCAACCTACAAATCATAAACACAAACTAAACAAAATATAGAAACTTTGCAAACATCTAAAACCAAGGAACGCCCAATTTAAAAATCACAGAAAAATCAGAAACCCAGTTTGAGAAATTATGTGTCAATAAGGCAAGGCATCGCAGATTAACATCCTATAAACAATCGCAATCAAATGCAACGTTTTATTTCAAGCGATGTATTCCATTAATCATTAATTATTTGTTTATAGTGATTCTTTTAATTATTAGTATACTGTATTCATTATTGAAATACAAAATATGACACCAGCATATTGATTTTGTTGCAATTGAAAAAATGAAAATTTATTACATTTTAAAATTATTTTGTGTATTAATTTAATTATAAATCATTTTAAACTTATGATAATCTTTTTTTTTTTAATAAAATAAGCCTAGACAAATTGGTGTTAGTTGTCTTAATCAATGTAACAAAAGATCAAACTGAACGTGATTGTTGAAATGAAGAGGAGTCATATTTTTTTTAAAAATTATTATTAAATTTTAAAATTCATTATCTCTAAATTAACAAAATGAAAAGACAAACTTGGGTTCTTTTTAAAAATTCTATTTAAGATGATTTTAATTGGCTCATCTTTAGTTTTGTTCATCTTGCCTGCATCTCAACTTCATTTCTCCTATATGACATCATCACGTTCTCAATTATATAGAATTGAATTTTGTGCATAATATAACATTTCAATTGTAATACCAATCAAATAATATATGAAGAGTTGGGTTTACAATTTGTTTCCAGGTGTCCAAACAACTACCAACTGCTACATTCAATAATATCAATTTTTAATTAGAGTTATTAAAAAGGTGGTGATCAAATCCTCACAGGTTTTCGTGTAGCAGGATTTGGGGTCTTTAAATCCTTGGCAGCAGGAGTGCTGATCAATTTGGCTTTGAGAAATTCAATCCTTCCTATAAGTAGACTTTTTGTTCAGTCAATCTCTACCACATAAAATATCACCCATGTCCTTAAAAGATGATCTAGATACAAATTACAGGGACAAAAATCATCACTATTATTCCCCACATATAAAAATAATATTCACAAAGAAAAGCATGGAAGCGACACAGATGTGTATGAAAAAGAGGGAAAATTTTATTCTCACAAGTTTGAAGCCATTTTCAACAAATTTGGATGCACTCACCCTGACAGACCTACATGCTCTGAATTGGATTCCATGCTCAAATCCAACAGGGAACCCAAAAATGTTCTTAGATGGTAAGAAAATTACAATAAGTAGAGTACATTATTTGACATCTAAAAAAAGAAATTATGTTTTACAAGAGTACAAATGATTTCTTTGTTTGTCGAGGATTGCAAGCAAGGTAGAATGAGATTTCTTGTATGATTTAGCCAAGGATGACAAGGGATTTCTTGAGAAAGAGGCCATCATAGGTGTTTATGGTGACACCTTATTCGAATGTTATGAGCAGAAGAATGACTCAAAAAATCCATGCTAAAAAGAAAATATTTTAAAATGATGAATTCTTAACAGAATACAAACCCTATTCTTGAATATTTTGTTATGTTACCTATTATTGATTAATTTATTATAATATAAATCAATTATAATATATCCTTTTAGTACATGTCATATGCAATATTATCATATTCATTCCAGTTTTCACTGTCATTAATGAATTGATTTTCTACCAGTTACAAAATTTAAATAATATAATTTTATAAAGTTAAAATGTGATTTTTTAAAATTTTTTAATTTATAAAAAATTAATTTTTTAATGTAATTCATGAAAATTATTTAAATATTTTATAAGAACATATTTTTAGGAATGATGGATTTTTTATTTCTTTAAAACATTTATTTATATTAATTATAAAAATAAAAATAACAAATAGTTTAGAATTACATTTAAAAAATTAAAATTTAAACATAAAAAGAGATAATCTTTCTATTCTATTTTACATAATTAAAATATTCCAATACCAATATTACATTAATACTTTATTTTAATTTAATTAAGTTTAAGCAGAATAAATTGTTGTGTATCTAATAATTAAAAAAATGTGAATATTTTGTTGGAATAATAGAATGGTGTGTACTAAGAGGGGAGGGGTGAATCAGTTCCCTTAAATTTTTTTATCAATTAACCCTTAATACTCTATTCTTGCATTACCGACCATAGATGCTTTTCTACCTTATGCATGTAATATCAAAACATAAACTTAATTGCATGTAAACATACATAGAAACATTCATGAAATGTAATTACACATGACACAAGAATTTGTAATGTAGAAAACCCCTGTTAGAAGGTAAACACTTTGGTGGGGATGAAACCCACAAAGCTTCACTATCTGCAGAATGGAAGGTGCCAGTTAAGGCTATAAGTGTGATAATTTTTGATGATCTTACCCTGTTAGGAGTAACATTTTAGACTGGTTAGGTCTACTCAATTAAGAGATTTAGTAACAGTGTGCACTCGGTTAAGAGATTCACATAAAGATTATTAAGTCCACCTTTTTAAAGGATTTCTTCTATTTGCTACAATTTTTAGAGAGTAGTCAAAATACTTTTTGACCTGATGGTATGCAATCTTGAATTGCTAAATACAAATCCTTTAATTCACAATGCATGTGTATCACCTATAGTGATTGATTAATACCTCTATTCTGCTCGGTAGCCTTGAATCTTGTTATTCATAACTGAATTACGTCTTTTGTGTCCTTCTGCATGAAACTCTTTGTCTGATACATAGATGTCTACTATGACTACAATCAACATGTTCTGATTGATTACTACATCTATTTATACAATGTATTTGACCTATTTAGGTTTCACATTTTACAATAAAAACTCTATGATCAAAGGTTTACAACTTGACCTTGATCTCCTAGTTTGCATGTTTTCAATCAGTTAGACTGATTAAAACAATTACATATGCTTTACTTTTCCCTCAAGAAATACTTTTAAAGATAAGGATAAAGCTAAATATAAAACTCAAGTGTTTTACCTGAAGTGTAACTCAGATCCAAATTTCTCAGGAATAAAACTGTCTCTCAGTAGACTGGTGCTCGCATTGCTCTGTAGTCTTTGTTCTAGGGTTTCTCTGTGAACTGTGTTGTCAGTTTACTCTCTAAACTGTCTGTCGGTGACCTCTGTTCGCTGTCACTCAGTGTTCATGTTATCGACGGTTCAAAAACTATTTTCCTTGTATACTAATGACAAAATATGATCATCAATCTCCCCCTTTGGCATTAGTATGAAAAACTGATATGTGCAAAACTGAAATGTTCAGTATATACACTAAAATGTTTACCTTGTCAATAGGACTCCCCCTATGTGCATGCCTTGGTGTAGTGTATGTGCATGCTACATTTTCCTTTATACATATATTTCCCCTTTTATCATTTCCCCTTTTCACCTTATCATTTCCCCTTTTTATCATATCATTCCCCCTTTTTTTGAAAATAATGACAAAGGTGTAATACTTACAATTTGCAAAAATGTGGGAATGGGATTTCTTTTTGTATTCCATCATCTTCACCCATTTCTCCTTGAGGTGTTCTAGGGCCATGTGCTCTAGTGTTATCCTGGCATCAATGTCATAGATACTGTCAGTGACAAACATCTCCGGGGTGGCAATCAATGCTTTTACCAAAGTCATATGTTGTTGCAGTAATGTGAGATTTGGTAGTAGTAGAGCTTGGAGCTTGGTTACCTCATCTCAAAATTTGGATTCTACCTCTTGAATCTCAAGTCTCAACCATTTAGATTCTACAAGCTTCTCATAATGCAACTTGAATGCATTGTCATCGGTTGTGAGACCTTGTGCACTAGCATTAAGATATGAATCTATCATAGAAATATTTTCACTATTCTCCTTAGTGAATTTCTCTATGGTGCATAAGTTTTGAACTAAGGTTATAACTTCTAAAATAATTGGTTCCAATGTATTGACCAGTTTAGATAGCTTTACCTTGTTCTTTGCCACTTCTTGGCTATTTTTATCTGTTAGTTTGTATTGGTACTTCTCCTCTGCATGTTCTTCTATCACCTTGTCAGCTTCCACATTCTGTCATGTAATGCCCTCAGTGAGAATTGCTAATTGATCAAGTATTGATGCACTTTGATCAATTTGAGTGTCAGGTACTATCTGTAATAGTATTTCCTTTGTAGTTTCTAGTACCTGTGTGTCCTTGTGCTCCTTTTTGAGCTTATCTTGTATGGATTTCATTTTACACAATTCTCCATACCTTGTTAGTGACTCATAATCTAGTGTTCTCAGATCACAGTCAGGTATTTCTATAATCTCATCCAAGGTGACTGGTGCTTTATTCTTACTCTTCTTCTTCTTCTTCTTCTTTGAAATTGTGCTCAAAGCAGGGGAATGTAGAACTATAGCTAGTTCATGCTCTTTTTCTTGCTTCGGTGATTGTGTGGGAGGTGTTGTGCCTTTTGTGTGCTCCTCAGTATTGACCTGTTGGTCAGTGGTGGAAATCTCCACATTAACATTATCTATATTTTCAGCTTTGTATGCCTCTTCGGTTTCCTTGGCATCACTCTATTTTTCCTCTCCACTTGTTGCTTTATTCTCTTCAGTTGTAATATTTTTCTTCCCTTGATCATCACCTGTGTCCATTGGTGTGTTTGCATCAAGTTCATGTGTCTTTTCCTTTTCCTCTCTAATGATATTTATAGCTTATATCAATAATGGCATGTCACTTTGTATATGTATCTATGCAACATCTGTGGTATCCATTTCCCATGCTTGCTCGGTGGCATCAGTTACATCTTCATCTTTATTTGGTTCACCATCAAAATCAATAAGTGTTATATCTTTGATGATGACCTCTGTTGAATCTCCTAATGGTTGAAGTATATGAGGTACATCATCCATGGCCTTGCTTGCCTATGTTTTCAACTCAACTAGATTGATGTCCTTGGTATCATTTATCAAGATGTGTTCTGGGCTCGGTGTGGTCTCTTTATCTTCATTGTGAGGGGTCTCGATAAGAGATAATACCTTCATGGGGATTGTATCCTTCTTAGGTGGATTGAATATTTCATTCCATGTTTCATCTCTTTCTGTATCAAGATCTATTAATATGCCCTCTAGTACTTTGTAAGCTCTCATCTTAGCTGAAAATTTATTTGAATACTTCTTCATCATATCATCAATTTCTTCAACTTTGACTCGGGTGGCATTATTGTGACTAGGGATCTTTCCCTTATCTATTTTTCTATATGTAGTGCATAATTCCACCTTGCCAAAATTATGTCATTTAGTTCTTGTAGCATAATCTTATTAAACTGTACAGATACATATTTGAATATAATCATTACCTTGATGATGGATTCTTCTATCTTAACCTGATCCCTGAGTTTCAGAGCTATCCATTATCTAATCTTAGAATTTGATATGCCACTTGTCTTGATGATTGATGCAACAATCTCATCAATTATCTTAGGAACTTTGTGCTTTTCAGGTTGGAGTGCTTGTTCACTCTCACCCTGTGTAGTTTCATCCTTGTCCTCTTTACGTCTAATGTATTTTCTTCTTTGCATCGGTTCCTATTTCCTAGTTCAAGGCTTTCCCTTATAAGTCCTCACTATTCCTTTCTTAATCGGTGGTGAGTTTGCATCTTTTGTAGTCTGATTCCTAGTCCTTGATGCAATAGTAGTTCTTGGTTTCTTTTTTGGTGGTGCATTAGATTCAGTTGACCCAGAGTCACTCAGTTGTTCACCTTCACCAACGGGTGACTATCTCTCGGTGTCATCTTCTTGTTCTGTTTCTTCATCATTAACCAACAGTTTCTTCTCAAGTGTCTTTACCATTTTAGTCTTCTTTCTGTCGATCTTCTTCACTACTAGACAATTTTTGATTCTAGCCTTAGCTTCCTCATACATGCCAAATCTTGGTAATGATTTGTCCACTACTTCATTCAATAATGCTTTAATAACATTTGTGTTTGATCAATGTTGATCTCATAATCTAATGGTGGCAACCATGCTATCCTTGGTATAACTGGTTTTACTAAAGTGGTGTTGATATCCACTATGAAACATATATCATCTTTATACTATTCCACCAGTTGTTCAAGTATCTCATCCTTTTCTGTATTCTGTCCTTAAAGATAGTGAAGTATGCATCCATGAATGATGTAAAATTGTCCCCTAGTGACTTAATAAATTCACTAATTTGGATTGTTACTGGTTGGGTAGTGTCCCAATTGACATTACCGATATATGGGAAGAAGTTTTGGAAATAGAAAAATGTACACATGAGGAGTGATTCAAACTTACATGAATTAGTCCTTGCTGACCTAATTATCCTCATGTTCTCCTCTAGTTTCTTTAGTAGAAGCTTAGATAGGTCCAATTGTAATCCCTTCTTCATGATTTTATGGGCCGTGTCAACTGCTCCTGATGCTATGCTATTTAGTCTGTTGGCTTGGAATACGTTGTATCCCAGTACACATGCACCAAATTTCATTTCTGGATCGGTGATGGAGTTAACCTTTAAACCTCTGCCATTCCATATTGCACCTATCATCTTTTCAATCTCGGGGAGAGAAGGATATTTAAGGGCTTTTGCCTTGTTGGTTACTGGATAACTGGTTACTGCGTGTATTACATCCTTAGTGATTGGTTTTGGTTCATCCAACCATATTTTCCTATCATGTACTCTACTAATTACTATCCAAATCCACTCAGTTTAAAACTCTTTCAGGAACATTAGGGCATTTGTTAATCCTTTTACCTCTATGTGCTTGTGTTCATCTCTAATGTTTCCATCTGTGTAAAGCTTCTTGTAAGCTTCTTCAACTTCAAGATCTCTGATTTCTACAACTTTTCAGTGGATATATGCTTGAAAATCTTTGACTAGCAAAAACCTAGGTGGTATGCTTGAGAATGCTCCAACGTCATCAGGTTGTGAAGCAACCTCATGGAAAAATTTGTACTTGGGCTCTTCACAGGTTGTACTCTTGATCAGATTGACCTTTTTGTCCTTCGTATTCTTGATTTTGGAAACTTGTGAAGTGGTTTCCATATTTCTTGAAATTAGGGATTTCTCCATAAATGATCTGTTTTCTCAGTGAATCTTAGTTAGTCACTTGATGTTAGCTTTAGCTACTGTAAATCTGTTGGAGTAGCCGTGAATGTGCTTGTGAATCTCTCTGAAATCTGCTCATTCCTTGGTTGCTCTTCTTCACTCTAATTTTCAATCTTAAGCACTTGGTGAATGAATGAGCTTTCCATCACCCTTTTATAGATGATACCCTAAGTGATTCAATAAATTCTTTACCTACTTCTCAGTGGTCTAAGACAGAGTCACTCAGGTAACATCCAAATTTATCGTCAGTGAATATACAACACTCGGGGTAAGTTACAACTTAGTTGCACTTTTCACCCGTTCACCGACGGTTCTCGGTATGGAGTGAAGACTTGATTATCTTTTTGCATGATTACCTACGATGCTCGGTTCATAGTAACAACTTGGATTTTATATGTACACCAACAATTCTTGGTGTGTATTGACCGATGAGATTTTATTCACAAAATCATAATAAGTAATACCATATTGCATCTTTATTCATGTTAATTTGGCATATTATCAATGTATATTGGAACTAATGTAAAATATAACTTTGTATAGTGTAGTTCCATACTTAATTGTTCTGCCTAGGTGGGGGTGGTGATATTACTAGATCCATTAGATGAGGTGTCACCAATTGTGGTGCTTGGTCCAGCATCATATTTTCTTTTAGCTTTCCTCCACATTTGATTTCTCATTCTCCTGATATCTTCAATAGTGTTCCCATTAGAAAAAGTTCTTGACTCTGTCACTCGGTCTCTGCAGTCCTTTCTTAGATGACCGACCTTATGACAGTGTAAGCATGCCATTCTAGAGTTAGTCTAATTCCTTGACCTTTGTATCCATTTTCTCATGCATTTTGTAGCTATGTGTCCATATCTACCACATGCAGTACAATTTTTCCATGTATTTTAATCCCAAACTTATGAGTTACTGACTCTTCTCGGTTGATAAGCATTTTCTTGTTCTTTTGGCTTCCATGCTTGCTTTTTCTTTTTCTTGGATTCAAGAGATACGTGCCTATGCATTTTGCAAGTAGAACAATATTTTTCCATGCAGGATTCCTTCTTTGGTTGTTTCACCTTAGATCCACATTCACGTTCTTTGTGTCCATGCTTGTTATAGTTATAACATTTACCTATGAATGTAGATGTGGATTTAGGAATACCTTTAGCTTTTCTCCTACAAACATTTGAAGTGTGGCCTGGTTTTCCACAGTGATTGCATGACTGCTTCCTTGGT
>MU224580.1:268443-281296 GCA_018584345.1 Thuja plicata
ATAAATGACCTACCAATTTATTTCATGAATTATGCAAATATATGCAAAAATCAACCAAACTTTTCCCTAGTTGAGTATACCTCTTCGGCATACCCAATGCACACCAAGGTGCAATTACTGTTAGAATAAATAAGAGGGGGGGGGTGAATCAGTGGCGTAAAAAATATTCCAATTACTTAACCCAAAAAATTAGTACAACAATATTAAGCCTCTAGTTATCTTCAGTCCTACAAGATGAATGCCTTGAAATAATCTCAACAAATAAATACTGCTCGAAGTTCACTATTAAACCTTATTCTTACTGTTTACCGATTAGCACTCTTTCATTTACCAAAATAAAATAAATAACTTAGTGTATACCGATCAATCCAGATTAGTTGTGTAATGCAAAACACTAAAGTAATGACTCATAAACACATTGACACATGGATTTTTAACATGGAAACCTTGTTAAGGGAAAAACCACTTGGGACCGGTAACCCAAAATTTTCACTCTTTTGAAGTGAGCTCGGTGAAGAGCCAACCCTATTAAAGGTTACAAACACACTGTTTTTGATTACGGTAAAAACAGGTTTTGAAGGGACCCCAAAATCCTTTAACAAAAGAGAAGAGAGATAGGCATGAAAACCTAGAGAACTACAAGCTGCCCCAAGGAAGGAAGCAGGCTACAAAGGGACAAATCCCAGATTCAACATTAAGCACCTACAAAGAAAAAAACAAAAAAGACGCTGGAAGAGAAACAGAGAAAAAAGCCACCAGCACCGAGATCAAGACAAAGTCTTCAGGAAGCTCTCAGATTCCTCCAGCTGAGTCTGCATAGTCTTCACATTGTCTTTCAGCTTCTGAATATCCGGATCATCAACCTTCTGCTTCTTTGACCTAGTACAAGTGCTAGGTCCCATCTGCTGGGTAGGATCAGTAAGGTCAATGGTATCTTTGTTTCCTTCTAGCCAATTACTCAGAGACATCAAATTCTCCATAGTAGACCTCATACATGTGTTCACTAGACTAAGCAGATGTTTTAACATTTCCTCATTCCCGCTTATTTTCTTCTGGATAGGTTTCATAGCTATCTCGACAGCTTTTTTAATTTTTTCTTCAATATCAGAACCGTAATCAAACATAGGGGCATTGGCATTATGAGGAAACTCCTTTCTGAACCTTACAAACACACTGTTAGGTGTGACCTTGTTAGAGGTTTTACATAGAATAGTTTGTCATTTGATATCTGGCATCTCTATGCTACCTTTTATGACCAAACCCAGTGTAGTTTGTCACGTGGTATCTGGCATCTCATGCTATCTTCATGACCAAACCTTTTGATACTCTTTGGGATGTATCTCAATATAGAAAGTATTTTAAAGTTCTTCTCAGTTAAGATAATTTCTGATCCAATGGTTAAGTTGAAATAGTAAATGATCTGTTCACATATACAAATATACTTTGTAGATTTTCAAATCTATTGTAAGATCATGAAACCTTTCTGATCAATGTATCTTTTCAATACCTTTTCTCCACTTCTTTCTGCTTGGTGATGTTGTGCTTATCTATTTCTCAGTGTCCATAGAACTAGCTCTGTTCTTCAGCTTGATTGATCAGGTTTGATTGAAGTCTTCCTTCATCAGTTTCTCTTCAACATCCTCTTTCTCTATTCACCCCTTAATTCACAATGAATTATCTTGTCTCTTTATAGACATGATTTCACCATTTCTCATTTCTTAACTTTCTTGTTCTTGGCATGATTTTCAATTCTAGCCAATCTTTCTTTAAAGCTTTACTTCAATTTTATCCCATAGATTTCTCTTTGACAACTAGAATAAAAAAAAAATTAAATCTTTCTCTTATCTCTCACTTTAACATATCGATGAAAACAATATTAACAACCATTTAAATCTATCTTTATATCTTTCCAGCTAAGTCTTTTGTCATTTCTAATCTTTAGTTCTTTTCAGTATTTTAACTGTCTATTAGCTTCGATCAACACTTCAGTTCTCCACGGGCATCTTCGTGAGGGTTGTCTGTCCATCGGGCATCATTCTGAAGTTTTGCTCGTCGGTAATGATTGTGATTCTGCTTGTCGGTAAAGCTTGTCGGGTTTCTTTCTTGGTTATCACTGTGACTTTCTTTTTGGGTTTTTCTGTCTGTTAGGGTGCACTTCCTGTCGGTGTTTATAGTCACTTAGTGAATACTGATCTTTTATGCATTACTGATAGCATAACCTTTATCTTTCTGGTTCTCTGAAGTCTTTGATACTTTGTATATAACCAATCAGATTATATCAAGTTGACATCAATGAAAATACAATAGATTAACTAATTTAGTGTCTTGCATAAACCCTCTGTAGCTTGGTGATCATCAACTTAAAATCTTCAAACATTCAATCAGTTATAGTTCATCAATTACTAGTACTAATTTATATTTAATTAATACATAAATTATACTACATAACAAATATTATTATTGCAATCCTATAAAGGCAAGTACTGGCCACTACGTGACACTTGTTTAATTATTGAAAACCCCCCCCCAAAAAAAAAAGTGAAGGAAAAATCATCTGTTGCCTTCAAAAGCTAAATAATAATTTATTGTGCAACTTGTGCAATAACATGCAGCGAACATGAAAATCCACAGAAAGCAATCACTTATTTGTCTCCAAATGCAACTAACATATCTTTGAACTAATAGTTCACATTTAATAGCACACAATCAACTTGCATAAATATGGAACTTTGAATGATACATATATCCATAAAAGTACAAGGAATATAGATAGTTTGTTAAACATTGAAGTTATCCAATGCCTACTAACTGTTTATGAAAATGCCCCAGAGAACTGCGATCCAACAATACACAATGATCGCAGGATAAGCACAAAATGGATTTGGTGAAGGGTTTTAGAAAATTTCAAGCAAATACAATTAAATTGAACGCCATCCCAAAAGACATATGATAGGTAAAAATCTATGATTCAAAGGAATGTGAGGAAACCTATATTTTAGTTATTCATTCACCAATTTAAGTAAGAGATTATAGTGATGCAATACTATTTAAAATAAAACATACCCTTGGTGACATAATTTTTTCAGCCACCAACATCTAAGTATAACACACCTTCACCAATATTCTCCAGTCTAGTGAAAAGCCAATATTTATTGAGTACCTGTTAATGGGCCCTTGGTTTGCTGGTGAATTTGAATGGTTCTCAATGAGCCCACCAGGGATCAAGTCATGCTGAGTGCAAGGATTAAACATTATAAGGGATGAGATCGAGATTGTGCTCTAGGTAATTTTGGCAGTGTGGGTACCCCTCAGTCCTTAGATCTTAGCCGAAGAGGTGCACCTGTATCAGGTTGCTAAAAATTTTCTATGGTGGTCTTCGCTGGTTGGTTTCTTGCAAGATAGAAGAATAATTCCATGAATTATTGGTCATCCTTTCAAAAATATTTGATCATTTGGAATACGATTAAAAGGGTCCGTTTTGAGACATTAAACCTCCTCCTTTGTTGATTGGTTTTATGTTCCTTGGTCATGGTTTTATTTTATATTTTTTCTTCTTTCTTTTTCTTTTTTTATGAGGAATTTTCATCTACAAATTTTTTTTAGCTATTCGATACAAGAGTACACTCCTTAGGCTAAACTTCTTTGATTAAGAGCCAAGGACTAAGGAGTATCAATTTCACCAAGTTCGCCCAATCCGAACCCCATCCTTTACAATTTCAGAGCCTTGCACACAACAAGACTTGGTCCCTAGTGGGCTCATTAATAACATTTCAAATTCATTATTAGACCAAGGGCCCATTGGAAACTTCATGTTATTTTGATTTTATGACACATTTAAATTTACTTCTTTCACTTACTTTGAAATTGTTGATCTTGTTAAATTATAATTTTAGTGCCTATATTTTGAAAATAATAGTGAAATATTACTCATTGGTTTATTTATTTATTTATAGGTATTCATATAAACATTGATTATAAGGAGAATTTACCAAAGAGAAATCCATATTTTCATGATTTTATGAGTGCCTTAAATATATTTTTGATTACGGTAACTAAAGTTTTGAAGGGGCCCTGAAATCCTTTAACAAAGTAGAAGAAAGATAGACATTTAAAGCTCAAAACAAAAACAATCTGTCAAAAAACTGACAGAAACCAAAAAAGGGCTAAACACCAAATTACATAGTGAAGAGCATAATAAAAAAAGTGACTTTGAAAACAGAGAAAATTCCAACAAAACGGGCTCAAAAAACCTTCCAGCATCAGAATCAGTCCAACATTTTAACAAACTCTTCAACCTCCACCATCTGGTTATGAATGTTTTGAATTGACTCTTTTAGATTGGTGATATCTTTGGCTTGGGAAGCATTTTTCTTTTTGGTACTCGATCTTGTTTTGGAGCTAGGGCTAGAAAATTGGATATCTTGTTTCCCATCTTCCTCATCATTAAATTTGTGAGAGTTGTTTCCTTCTAGCAGAGCACAAAGGGAATTCATATTATCAATTGTTGTTTTCATCCCCACATTATTCATTGTGATCATCGTCTTCATCATGATGTCACTGTTGTGATAAAATTCTTCATCATTATCATCTTCTTCATCACGAGTGCCTTAAATATGTTGCTTTAATGTTAATTGTTTGTTTTACTTTGACACACATCTTAACAGTAGATTATATGCAATTGAAAGTGGGGGAAAGCATAATGGTAGAAATTACATGCCTTGAACTTTGTCCCTTTATTTTGGACTCAGTTTGACCAAATTTTATCCATTATGTAATAAATAGAATAAAAGTGGTGTATATATAAACTAATAATTGGTATATTCTATAAAGCTACACAAATTCTACCTCTACACATCCTTGAGAATTGGTTACAATCCTTAGTCCAATCATCCATCTACATGGATATGACACAAAAATCAACTTGTACTTTCTTAAATTCAACCCACATTGTTCCCTTCATAATAACCAGTATGCATTGGCTTGCTATGTGATACATTTAAAATTTATTCTATTATAATATGTAAAGATGAAAAACATAATTCATTACACCGAGAGACATTTTTACAATGGGAGAAAGAGCTGGACACCAGCATGACATATTCCTGAGAATATGTTGTGTACATAAAAAAGATTGAGCAGCAGTTACATTTAATAAAAAATGAAATTAAAAAATTCCAAATGGGATTAGAAAAAACTCAAAATAAAAATTTAATAGTCTTCCCGAAAAATAGGCATGCCATGTGGCCTATTTTTAAAAGAAAAAACAAAAAAATCTAAAACAAAAGCAAAAGAAAATCTCGTTTCGTAACTCCCATGGGGAGTGGAGCCCTTTAGCAGGTACCACCATGGGAACCCCGCAGCTGGGGAGTTCCCCACACTAGCAAGGTAGCTTGTGAGATCCCAATCATAGGACCCACATGGTGGGGGCAAGCTTTCCACCGTACAACCTCTGCTACCATCAGACTATTGCACTGCCTCACATACATGCGGGGTGGAGACAGGGACTGGTGGCCCTGTTCCCCAATAAAAAATTTCTATATTTTTTTAGTTTAAAAAAAATGCAAACAACCATATGGCATATGGTTTTTTTTATTTGAATTTTTATTCTTTGCATGCCACTTACGAGCTTTTTTCCTTAATAGACATTTAATTTTTTAATTTTTATTTATAATGGAGAGGAATTCAGATAGGCAAAGAATGCCAAGAGGCACCCTTTGGAGACCTTGAGGAGACACTCTTAAATTATAAAAGAGCTCCTCCTATTTAATTTGTTGTTTAGCAGAGAGGAGCATCTAATAGTTTTGAAGAAGATTTGGCAAGCAAACCCATTTGAAGAGCAAGCAACCAAGCGAGTTTGAAGAGCAAGAAAGCAAAACAATTTCAATACCAACCAAGGACATATTAAGGTGACCCATTTAGATTAAATTTTTTGTTTTTATTATTAGTTTTTTTTTATATAATTTTACTATTTATTACATTTTTTTTTCATCTTAAGTTTTAGTTTATAGTATTAAGCTTACAAATTCATTTATAGTTTTAGATATAACATTTACTTTATAAGTTTTAATATATATATTTAGTTGTTAGTTTTAATATTTAGATTTAATTGGTAGTATTTTTTTTGGTTTTGCATGTTGTTTTAAATTAGTTTGATGTAGTTTGTCTTTTAATAATAAGATTAAAATATTAGATGTATTGTTAAAATATTCCAAATTGTTTATTTGAATATCATGCATGTATTAATGCATATAGTAATGCTTGTAGGATACCTACAAGATGGGTTTTTAAAAAAGACTGAAGATACATTTCAGAAAATGCTATTGACAAGCTTAAAACCAGTTTCCACAACCTTTGTGGATGCTCAACCTGTGCCAAAATAGGTTCTTTGGAGCTAGGAAAAGTCATCCATCATAGTAGAATCTTTTCAAATGCTGTAGTTTCAAGTACCCTCGTAGACATGCATGCAAAGTATCGAAGTATATATATTGCTCAACAATTGTTTGACAAAATTTTGCGAAGAGATGGTCTCATGGATTGCAATGACTGCAAGATATACATAAAATGGTTTTTCTAAAAATTCCCAAGCAACTACTAAGAAAATTCCATTGACACATGTAAAGCCCGACTCCACAATATTTGCATGCATCCTCCCAGCATGTGACCAAAATGGTAACTTTGGAGAAAGGCATGAACATGCATCAAACCATTATTAAAAATGGATTTTTGTTCGATGATGAAAGTGCCCAGATAGACATGTACAAGAAATGTGGAAGCATATAAAAATAATGTTAGTTTGATAAAATTCCTCAACACATAGTGGTCTCATAGATAGTAGTTATTGCATGCACAATATATATTCGTCCAGAAAGCCTTAGAAAGATTTAGACCAATATTTATAAGATTTGTATATAGTGTGCATCACTGCCCATATATAAACATATGGGATATTTGTCAGCTCTATTTTTTTATAAGTATCATGGCATTGACCTGGCTGAGTCTGGAACAAATGATTAGAGAAGGTGAAAGATTGGATTTTTTTAAGTTTTGGAGTTGTTAAATGGTTTTTATTCAAAAGAAATTGAAAATAAATGATTATTTTATTTGTAATAATAAAATATGTGTATATTTCATAGCAGTTTTTGCAACTTAAAAGAATGTCACTATTTCTAAATCTTAAGCAAAAAATACAATGTTTCTAAATCGGGTTCCTAAACAGTCCATAAAAAAAAAAAAAATAACGTACTTCAACAAATATGTCAAAACTTACATATGACTTTTAAATTTCAATCTAGACATAAAAATATAACATTTCTAAATTTTAATAATGATCAAAATATACTATTTCTAGATATTAAAAATAAAAAATGTGACTCTTGTTTCTAAATCTTAACATTAAACTAAAAGTACAATGTTTCTAAATTCAAATTCAAAAATCACACATACTTATCATTTTATTATATGTTTCTCAATTTAAGCTATAAAAATATAATGTTTCAAAATTTAAAAATATTATATGATAGTGTAAGCATGCCATTCTGGAGTTAGTCCAATTCCTTGACCTTTGTATCCATTTTCTCATGTATTTTGTAGCTATGTGTCCATATCTACCACATGGAGTACACGTTTTCCATGTATTTTAATCCCAAACATATGAGTTACGGACTCTTCTCGGTTGATAAGCATTTTCTTGTTCTTTTGGCTTCCATGCTTGCTTTTTCTTTTTCCTGGATTCAAGAGATAGATGCCCATGCATTTTGCAAGTAGAACAATATTTTTCCATGCAGGATTTCTTCTTTGGTTGTTTCACCTTAGATCCACATTCACGTTCTTTGTGTCCATGCTTGTTACAGTTATAACATTTACCTATGAATGTAGATGTGGATTTAGGAATACCTTTAGCTTTTCTCCTACAAACATTTGAAGTGTGGCCTGGTTTTCCACA
This sequence comes from Thuja plicata, assembly GCA_018584345.1. Taxonomy (NCBI): domain Eukaryota; kingdom Viridiplantae; phylum Streptophyta; class Pinopsida; order Cupressales; family Cupressaceae; genus Thuja; species Thuja plicata. The sequence continues at coordinate 276,386 of MU224580.1, forward strand.
GTGATTGCATGACTGCTTCCTTGGTTTTGGATTTGTGTAAAAATATTTTTGATAAGCTTGGTTTGATGATTCTCCATGCTCGGTATACCCTAGACCAGTATTGTTGTTGAGTCTTCTTTGTCTATTCAGAAAATCATCCATTCTTTTTGTGCTTTCTTCATCTTTCTTGATCATATCATTGTGATGTTGCTGAATCCTTACTTCATGCTTTAGTTTTTTATTTTCTTCTCTTATCCCAACAATAAATTCCATTTTCCCATTGAGTTCTATGTTCACTCAGTTTTCCTCATGACTCATAAGAACTATTTGATTGGTGATCTCATGATGATGTTCAGTAAGTCTCTGTATTAAAGTCTCTCTTTCTTGTAGCTTCTCAGTGATCTTCCTTTTGTCATCAATAGCTAATTTTATTTCTTATTCATCTTGTCTAGCATTATTCATAACATCAATCATCCTTTCCATATGTGTCTCTTCACCGATCTGTAGTACATTTACTTGTTCTGTCAGATGTTGATTGATTGCATTCAGACTTGTAATACTTCCTTCAGCTCCATCTGATGTATTGATAGATGTAGATCCTGATGACTCAAATAAATCAGGTATCTCTTCTTCATGATAGTTTGTTTCGTTGCAGCAAGATGCCATAACTTTTCTTTCATCCAATAGCTCTCTCATCTTGATTCTTTCTTCTTTGTATTGCTCATAGAAGATCTATATCTGCAACTTATGATACTCAATATTCTTATCAAGCTTATACATTTACATTGTATGATCTTTTCTCTCAAGTGATTTAAACTTTTCCAAATAAGAGATCTAGCTTTGATACCAATTTTTGGAATAATGGAATGGTGTGTACTGAGAGGGGAGGGGTGAATTAGTACCCTTAAATTTTTTTATCAATTAACCCTTAATACTCTGTTCTTGCATTACCGACCATAAATGATTTTCTACCTTATGCATGTAATATCAAAACATAAACTTAATTGCATGTAAAAATTCATAGAAACATTCATGAAATGTAAGTACACATGACACAAGAATTGGTAATGTAGAAAACCCTTGTTAGAAGGTAAAAGCTGCGGTGGGGATGAAACCCACAAAGTTTCACTATCTACAAAATGGAAGGTACCGGTTAAGGCTACAAGTGTGATCACTTTTGATGATCTTACCCTATTAGGAGTAACATTTTAGACTGGTTAGGTCTACTCAGTTAAGAGATTTAGCAACACTGTTAAGTGTGCACTCGATTAAGAGATTTACATAAATATTGTTATGTCCACCTTCTTAAAGGATTTCTTCTATTTGCTACAATTGTTAGAGAGTAGTCAAAAATACTTGTTGACATGATGGTATGCAATCTTGAATTTATAAATACAGATCCTTTAAATTTACAATGTATGTGTATCACCTATAGTGATTTATTAATACCTCTGTTCTTCTCGATAGCCTTGAATTTCATTCTTCATAACTGAATTATGTCTTTTGTGTCCTTGTGCATGAAACTCTTTGTCTGATCCATAGATGTCTGCTACGGATGCAATCATCATGTTCTGATTGATTACCACGTCTATTTATACAATGTATTTTACCTATTTAGGTTTCACATTTTACAAGAAAAACTCTATAATCAAAGGTTTACAACTTGACCTTGATCTCCTAGTTTGCATGTTTTCAATTAGTTAGAATAATTAAAACAATTACATATGCTTTACTTGTCCCTCAAGAAATGGTCTTAGAGATAAGCATAAAGCTAAATATAAAAATCAAGTGTTTTACCTGACGTGTAACTCAAATCCACATTTCTCAGGAATAAAATTGTCTCTTGATAGACTATGCTCAGGTTTCTCTATAGTCTTTGTTCCCAGGTTTCTCTGTGAACTGTGTTGTCGGTTTACTCTATAAACTTTCTATTGGTGACCTCTGTTTTCTGTCACTTGATGATCATGTTACCAACAGTTCAAAAACTATTTTCCTTGTATACCAAATTAATGCCTCATAAACATATTGACACAAGGATTTTTAATGTAGAAACCCTATTAAGGGAAAAACCACTTGGGACCGGTAACCCAAAATTTTCACTCTTCTGAAGTGAGCTCAGTGAAGAGCCAACTCTGTCAAAGGTTACAAACACACTGTTAGGTGTGACCTTGTTAGACAATTTAAATATAATAGTTTGTCGCTTGATATCGGGCATCTCTTTATTGTTACCTTCTATGACTAAACCTTGGTTTGTCAAATGGCATCTGGCATCTCATGCTATCTTCATGATCAAAATTTTTGATACTCCTTGGGATGTATCTCAATATAGAAAGGCTTGTTAATTTCTACTCAGTTAAGAGAATTTCTGATCCAATGGTTAAACTAAAATAGTAAATGATCTGTTCACACATACAACTTAGACTTGCCGATTTTCAGATCTATTGTAAGCTCATAATACCTTTCTGATCAATGTGTCTTTTCAATATCTTTTCTCCACTTCTTTCTACTCGATGATGCTATGCTTCTCTGTTGCTTGGTGTCTACCAAAATCTTTAGCTCTTTCCTTAGCTTGATTGATCACGACTGTATGAAGTTGTTCTTCATCAGTTTCTCTCCAACATCCTCTTTCTCTATTCACTCCCCTAATTCATAATGAATCAGATTGTCTCTTTATAGACATGATATCACCGTTTCTCACTTCTTGATTTTCTTGTTCTTGGTGTGATCTGAAATCTTAGCCAATCTTACTTTAAAGCTTTACTTCAGTTTTATTGGACAGATTTCTCCTTGACAACTAGATAAAAAAACTTTAAATCTTTTACTTATCTTTGGCTTTAACTTGTCGATGAAAACAATGTTAACAACTAATTAACTCTATCTTTAGCTCTTGCCAGCTAAGTATTTTGTTATTTTGAACTTCGGTTCTTTTTGGTGTTTTAACTCTTGTTAGATTCGCTCAACACTTCTTTTCTCCTCGAGCATCTCCGTCGGGGTTGTCTGTCCGTCGGGCATCACTGTGAAGTTATACTCGATGGTAATTCTTGTGATTCTGCTTGTCGGTAATGGTTGTTGGGTTTTTTACTCAGGCAACACTATGACTTTACTTTTGATTTTCTTTGTCTGTCGGGGTGCACTGCACATCGGTGTTTGTATTCACCTTGTGAATGCTGATCTTTTATACATTACTAAAAGCATTATCTTTATCTCTCTAATTCTCTGAATTCTTTGACACTTTGTATATAATCGATTAGATTATATCAAGTTGACATCAATAAAAATTCAGTCCATTAACTGATTTAATGTCTTGCATTATCCTTCTGCATTTCGGTGATTAAATTAACATATTCAAACATTCAATTAAATATGGTTCATCAATCTCTCCCTTTGGCATTGATAGCAACACACTACATTATCACACTATATTATTACTAATACAATATGAAATATATCAAGTGTATTTCGTCAATCTCTCCAATATCTTTTGTTCTATAACTAATACAAATGTCTGGCTCTCAGTAAGCTCATATAGCTTAGATTTTTTTCTTGCGGAGTATCTAATTTACTTTTTAATCCCTTTACTGGATAGATATTTTAGCTTCTAATTTTGTTTCTGATATGTGCTCTGCCTTGACTATTCCTCTCCTTGATCATCTCTTTTTCCTTGGACAATAATCTCTCTCTTAGTATGTATTCTCTCCTTTTTTTACTTCTCTCCCTTTGATGGGTATTTCATATCTAATCTCTCCCTTTGGATAATGATTAACCCTCGCTTTGAATTCTTAGGAAATTCTCTCCATGGATAATGATATACTCTCCCTTTGACAATAATGCAAAACAATTATTCCATCCATTTTTATAATATACTCCTTGAATTTCCCTATCCATCAGCAATACAGCGACTCAGGTGTTCGGTGCAGGTTTGTACCTTGCTGTGTGCATATGTATCTTTGTAGTCCATATCTCTTTCTTGCATCACCATGAATGATCTTTTGATTGTGTATAGGGTGATGCAATATCCTAGTCAACTTACTAACCGATAGACAAGGGTTGGACCCCTAGTCTCTGTCTCAGGTACTCAAATGTATATTTTGGTAATGGCTTGGTAAATATGTCAGCTAATTGTTCCTTGGATTGAACATATTCTAGTATCACTTCTTTTTCTTACACTTGTTCTCTTAAGTAATGATACTTGATAGAAATAAGCTTAGTCTTAGCATGCATGATTGGATTCTTTGATATGTTTATTGCACTGGTATTATCACAATAGATAATCACTAGTTCAAGAATCTTCATATTCATACCTTCCAGTAACTATTTGATCCATGCAATGTTGGAGAAATTTGCAACAACAACCACATATTCTACTTCTGGAGTAGATTGTGAGATGCATCCTTTCTTCTTACTGATCCATGTGACAATTCTGTCACCCATGAAGAATGCTCCCCTTGTTGTGCTCTTTTGGTCATCAATGTTTCCAACCTAATCAATATTTTTATAGACTTGAAGCTCAAATTTTCCTTCTTTTTTATACCATAAGCCATAGTCCTCACTGTTCTTTAGATATCTTAGAATTCTCTTTACAATAGTCATATGTGATTCTGTGGGATAACCAGAGAATCTTGTAACTATTCCAATTGCATGTGCTATAGCTGTACTGGTATGAACAACACACATTAGTTTTCCAATAATTGATCTATACAAGGTCTGATTTACCTCATTTGATTTGTCTTCTTTTTCAACTTACATCTAGTTTCCATAGGTGTCCCAACTGGTTTGAAATCTCCCATCTTGAATATCTTCAATAGTTCCTTGATGTATTTGGACTGAGTGATATATATGCCTGCATCTTGTTGAAGAATCTATAGACCAAGAAAGAATTTGATCTCCCCAAACATAGACATTTCAAACTCTTTTCTCATTTCATTAGCAAAG
>MU224580.1:315756-332347 GCA_018584345.1 Thuja plicata
TTAAGAGAACATGCTCTCTTTTAATTAATTAAAAATCTCTTTTAATTAAATAATAAAATCACTTTATCCTAAGCCTTTATTTAATTAAAAGGAATTTCCTCCTCTTTTATTTAAATAAAAAATCCACTTTTCTTCTTATCCTATGTTGCACAAATAAAACATTATTGTTATTTTATAAAAAGGGAAAAAATACTTTTTGTTTTATGTGGGACACAAAAGTCAACTCCTATTTTTCTATTGGAGGATATTTGTGCACAAGGATCAAGCTTCCATTTTTCTCCACCCTTGATTAAGACTTTTGCCTCTTAATCTCAATGGTCCATTTCATCTCACTTCTTATAAAAGGAGAGCTCTCTCCTTCATTTTCATATCTTAGGTTTTGATGCTAATGTTATGCTGCAAATTTTCTAGGTCACTTTGGAGCTTTTTTTGAAGATTTGGAGCATTCTTGGCTTTGGCATTTACATGTTATCATAGTTTCATTTCTTGCATTAACATGACATTCTTAGCTTAGATTTCCTTTATTCTTTAGATTAATTCATCTAGCTTAACTAGGAGGTTTTGTAATACTTGTTCTTTCATTTTCATAGCTTAACTTGCATATTCATCTTAATCTAGCTTGCATTACATTTCATTCTTGATTCTTGAGGATATTGGCATTCTTGCCCTTGTCTTCATTGAATCTCCCATTGCATGGTTTATTAGCAAGGTTATAGGCATCATAGCTCTAGCTGAGAGCATTCTAAAAACCCTTGCACTCCATGCATAGGGAGCTATGAATCAATTTTTGATACCTCATGCTTGAGTGTTCTTGAATGTAAGGATTCATAGAAGTGTGACATAATTATAGCACACAACCCTAACCCAAACCCATAACCATACATCCTAATTGTTAAAATCACCCTAACCCTAACCCTAACTCTAATGATAATCCTAACCCTAAACCTAAGCATAACCATCTCTCTAACCCTAACTCTAACCCTAATCTAAACCCATAACTGTATATCCTAACTACAAAAATCACCCTAACCCTAACCCTATCTCTAAGCTTAACCCTAACCATAACCCTCTCTCTAAATCTAACACTAAACCTAACTCTAACCCTAACTGAAACCTATAACCCTACATCCTAAATGTAAAAAATCACCATAACCCTAACTCTAACCCTAACCATAACCATAAAATCACACTAACCCTAACCCTAACCCTAACCCACAATCGTATATTTCAACCATAAAAAATAACCCTAACCCTAACCCTAACCCTAAATCTAACCCTAACCCTGACCCAAACCCTAAATCTAACCTTTATCCTAACTCTGACCCTAACTCTAACTCTAACCATTAATCATAAGATGTCTTCTATGTTGCGTCATGACTGCTACTAGCTTATGTGTGTGTGTGTGTGTGTATGTATGTATCTGTATACATACATACACACACACAGATATATATATATATATATATGTATGTATGTATGTATGTATATATATATATACAGACACACACACACACACACATATATATATATATAGACATATATATATATATACATATATATATATATATATATGTATGTATATATATACATACACACACACACATATAAAATACGCCAAGAGTAATCATTCTCGAGGCGCCTATTTTAATCAACCCTAATCCACACAAAAAATAGGTGCACTTGAGAAGGTTTACTCTTGACATATTATATATATAGGTATATATAAGCTAGTTTTAACACACCTAGAGATTAGATTGAGAGTTCATATCTCTCGCTTTCATTATCATTCACAAAGCACCATAATAGATCATTAATGCCTCATATTTTACGAGGATATACATAATCAATGGTAGATAGGCATAATGAATTTTTTCCTATTGTCTTTGATTTTTGTTTTTTAACCATTGTATAAAATATACTTGGGCTTGACCAAAAGAGAAGGTATTTGCCTAGTAAATTCATAAATGGTGTCTATTAACATCACTTTTCCTATATGTATAGTTGTCAAAAGGCAATGCACACTAGTTCTTATAATCATTAGAGCTCACAAATTAACTTCACAAAAAGATTGAGTTGGATTTCACACCATTTGTCACTTGAATCATTTTCATATCATGGTTATGACCTATATTGACTATGTTTGGTATTTCATTTCTTAGTGTCATAGATTTATTTTTGACATTAGGGAATCATTTTGGATGAGAAATTAATAGCTCATGTTCTAACACCATCAAATTAGATATAGAACTAAGCAAATGTAATCCATATATTCACCATTTTAAAGTTGTACTTGTCTATTTGTAACTTATTATCCCACATCATCCTTTATTAAAAATAATTAATATTTAATTTATTTATTTACCCTAAGATCACTATGTAGCGTGAGTTATTCTCCTATATAATATCTTCATATTATGAATTATATTAATATATTATCACATAAATAATTTAGGAATTATTTATAAAGTTAGATAAGTGCCATCACATCCAAAAGTTACAAAAACCAAACCTAGCCTAAAAGAACCAATTTTTTAGAGTATCATATAGCGCCCAAAAATAAACAGCTACTAAATCATGTAACAAACATTAGATTTTGTCTCTTTACTTGGAAATTTTAAGAATAATACAAATATTGATATTATAACATGAGTTCTAAATTAATGATTCTTCATGGCAATCATTTGGAGAGTACTTAACAAATATAGAATTTAAATGTAATAAAAAATAAAAATAACTTGAATAAATATAGGTAGGCATCATCCCTTGTTAGGGGGTTAAGAGACAAAATGCCTACTAAAGAGAAAGGTAGATGGCTTAGATCCTTAGATGATTTATTGAAATAAAAAAAGAGAAAGCTAGATGGCTTAGATTCTTAGATGGTTTTTTGAAATAAACAAAGAGAAAAGTAGATGACTTATATCCTTAGATGAAAATTAGATGACTTATATCCTTAGATGGTTTTTTGAAATAAACAAAGAGAAAGCTAGATGGCTTAGATCCTTAGATGGTATTTTGAAGAAAACTTTGGTGGGGATTTTCATGACAACCTTAGTATGGTTAATATGGGAATATTTCTCCAATACTCTTCTCGGTATTTTATGTAGAATGGCTCTCTATTTTGGGGAGTGCATCTAACAATGAGGTTGAGTGGCTAGTAGTAATTGAAGGTTCAACCTTGACAACATCACTAGGATATAAAAGACTAATTTTGCAAGGTGACTCTAAGATTATTATTGTGTCTTTATTAAAGAAGTCTTATCTTAGTTGGAAATGTAATAGTTTTGTGTTTGGAGTGAATGTGTTATGGAGAAATTAATAAGGTTGCTAATTTATGGTTGGAAGTAAGGACTGGATTTATTCTCTTTTACAACCTTGGTAAGTGAAATGATATCATATTTTGAGAGGTTGAAGGATTTGGTTAAAAGTGATAGTATGTATTGAATCTTCTTATGAGTGCCACATCTCCTATATAAAAATACACATTTTCATTTATCTATATGTTCTTTGCTAATTAAATAATATCGCCTCTCGCATACTAGAATCACTTTCTCATGATGAATAATTTGGTGGAAATAGGTTGCAATAGTTGTAATATTTATTATATGTAATGCTCATGATTTTTACTAATTTCAAAGCTTTTGGGAGTCTATTTTTTTTTTCCATGTATGATACTTTATTGTGTGGAAGTGTAGTGTGGTGCATAGGTATTTTTATGGTACACAAGAGAGAAATTATAGGAAGATATCCCCATTTTACAGGATTAGTCTCAATCAAGAAATTGGAGGTTATCATTGATAATTCTTTGATTATGTCTATTTTATTAATTAGATATATCTTAAGCCAAGAAGGTGTGGATGATAGAAGTGTTGATTTTTATGGGCTTCAATTATAGGATATTTTTAACATAGTTTGTAGGAAAAGTTGTACCAATTTGATTGTTGGGCCTTTAATGATACAAAATCTAGCTCATGGCGGAGAAACATGAAGGTTCTCAAAAGATGAGTAGGATAGAAGTGTTTATTATTGTTTTATAGCTACATGAAAGGATTCCAAAGTTGATATTAGGGCATCAAAGTAGGAATATAATGAGACCAATCATGAGATTTAGGAGCAAAATGAATGTAATATTGATATTAATTTGGTAGTTAAGAATTTTTTGGTTTCTACACAAACAAAAGGTGTGTATACACTTCCTAATTTAGAGGACAATGCATGTCATAGGGTTTCTAAGGATAAGGAATTGGTGTATGATTTTCAATTTGGACCCAATTTTGTTTAATTCCCTACCTTTCTAATTAAAAATATTGCACCTTTAAAGAAATGTGCGAGAAACATTTCTCCTACTGAAGCTAGTGCATGTATGGTTAGTTAGAGTTTTTGGTATGCCATCTTTGTTCTTGTTTTCTAGTTTGTAGCTAGGTGATGACTCTTTTCTTCAAGATATTTTTGGTTATTAGAGTGGTTCACTATTTTTGGGAGTGCATCTAATAATGAGATTGAGAAGCTAGTGGTAATTCAAGGTTCAACCTTGACAACATCACTAGGATATAAAAGACTAATTTTGCAAGGTGACTCCAATATTATTATTGTGTCTTTATTAAAGAAGTCTTATCTTAATTGGAAATGTAATTGTTTTGTGGATGGAACAAATGTGTTATGGAGAAACTAATAACGTTTCTAATTTATAGTTGGAATTAAGGAATAGATTTATTCCCTTTTACAACCTTTCTAAGTGATATCATATCATGTTTTGAAGGGTTGAAGGCTTTGATTAAAAGTAATAGTATGTATTAATGCAATGTTTTTGGTTATTTAAAGATGGCTTGTGATTTGAATCTTCTTGTGAGTGCCACATCTCCTATATAAAACACACATTCATTTATCTATATGTTGTTTTCTAATTAAATAATATCACCTCTCTCATATTAGAATCACTTTTTTTATGATGAATAATTGGATGGAAATAGGTTACAATACTTGTAACATTTAATATATGTAATTCTCATGATTTTTACTAATTTTAAAGATTTTGAGAGAATATTATTTCCATGTGTGGTGCTTTATTGCACAAGGTGGAAGTGTAATGTGGTGTATAGGTATTTTTATGGCTCACAAGAGAGAAATTATAGGAAGATATCCCTATTTTAAGGGATTAGTCTTAATTAAGAGATTGTAGGTTATCTTTGATCATTCCTTGATTAGGTCTTGTATAATAGAAAATGGTGAGAAATGATAGGGTGTAGATCACTCACCAAGTTGTATTATTATAAATTGGAATACAATAGAAAACCCTTCCCTACAAGATAGATCCGATAAGAACAACCAAGGGAGAAAGGGTGCCAACTCGAGATCTATGGTTTATAGAGTTGGATTTTGTTGATTCAAAATAGAGATTGATAATGATATGTAAATGTTAGTGAAAAATATGATCTGAGAAATTAATTTCAAGACAATAGAAACAAGAATGAATGAACCTAGAAAAAGTAGGTCAAAAATTGCACTTTAGATCTAGATTTCTCAAGTGCCAGAGTCTCAAAATTTGTTGTGACTTCAGATCTAGAAATATGAGGCTTGTAGCTATTTGTCTTGAAAGTTTCACTGATTTTTTATAGGAGAAAGTAGATATGTATAATTATTAATGGGACTAAGTCAAGAGTTTGACTTAGTCCTGCACTCTTTTGCTGGAATTGGCGGGGTTGCACAGTTGTAGCTTCCAGACACTATCTCTGAAGCTGTAGCTGGATTTGCACTTTAAAAACCTGTATATATGAGAAAATGTGTGTGTGTGTGTGTGTGGCTATATAAGGGTTTTACTTAGTCAACCCCCTATTTTGGTGATTCCCACCTCCACAAATAGCTATTAGGATATGTAAAATGTGATGTGCTTGTGAACCTAGAGTACGTATAGATTGCTAAAATGAGATAAAATGCATAGATCTAACCCTATGTGTGATAGAATGAAACCCTAGCATGTAAAGGAAAATAATGTTTGATTGAATACATGCAAGTAATCATAGATCCATAATGTAAACATGAAAATATGAAGCATCAAAGTATAGATTTGAAAACAACAAGGAAATCATACCAAGCCCTAAATGGCAAAAGTACTCCTAGTCATCCTCATGATCCATTTGAAACTCCATGATGATGTAAAAATTGTTGTATTAGATGCCTTGAATGCTTTATGGAGAATGTAGATGCTTTATGTTGATGAATGTAGCCTTCAATAGAAATTTTTTTCTTGAATGGATGTCATCAAACTAGGGCTTCCACGTTGCAATTTCTTGTTATAATCAAATTGGGGGTTTCATCTTGCACTTGATTTCATTATCATTATGCCAAAATGAAGCTGATGACATTATTTTTCCATTAGTATGAAAATAACACTTTCAATAATCATACACCGAAAGACAGGATAAGAGAAAACTGACAGAATAGTTCAAAGGGTAAACCGAAGACACAATGCAAAACCGAAAGCACTAACACGAACCCGACAAGAATAACTTGACAGAGAAACCTGACGAGACAAATCTCAAGAGAAAATGAAAGAACAAAAATAGAGGAACCCAACAGAGAAAGGGAACCCGACAGATAGGTCAGTCAAAGGATCACCGAAAGACAAGTAAACTGATTTCTATGCAAACCGAGCATCAGACACCAAAAGTTAGTTACATCCCGCAAAAAGTGGATCTGACTTCCACGCAAGATAAAACAATTTTTTCTATTTATAGAGTCTTGATTTGTTTTAAAACCATTAATTAAGGGACAAGAAACATTATTGTAAGTGTTTTAATCAGTCTAACTAATTTAAAACACATAGACTAAAAGATCAAGGTCAAGTTGTAAACCTATGATCTTAGAGTTAATATTATTTTACCTGAAACTTAATTAGGTCAATCTATCTTATAAATAGATGTTGTAATCATTCACTATCATGGATGAGAGGATGAATGTAGCCTACGAGCACATCTATGGACCAGACTAAAATTTTCAAGAACCAAAACAACAAAAGGTGAATTTGGTTATCAAGAACCAAGAATAGAGGCTACCGAGCAACAAAGGTATTATTCAATCAAATTAGGTGATATAATTATACATGTAATCTTAAATAGATCTGTAATAAAAAATAGGAGATTGCATACACTCAGGTCAAAGTGTAATTTTATTACATTCTAACAAGTGAAGCAAAGTGTAAAAATCATTTCAGGGAAGGTGGATTTAACCATCCAATTGTAAATCTTTTAACCGAGTGCACACTAAACAATATTTATAAAGCTCTTAACAGAGTAGAATTTAAAAAGTCTCCACAGATACTCCTAACAAGGTAGATCATCATAAGTGATCAAATTGTAAGCCTTAACGAGCCCCTTCCAATCTTCAGATAGTGAAGAATTTGTGGGTGCCATCCCCACCGCAGTTTTTACTTCCTAACATGAGTTTTCTGCGTTATCATATCTTGTGTTATGTGTCAATTTATTTCATGAATATTTCTATGAATGTTCACATGTTTGATTAAGTTAAAAGAATTGATATGTCTTACATCAAGATAGTATAGAGTAGATGGTTGGATAATTAATTGATTATATAAAGGTTAAACGATAAAAGAGATAAAATTTTTAGAGGTAGTGATTCACCCCTCCCCTCTCAGTACACACTTCTCATTAATTCCAACAATTGGTATTAGAGCTCTATCTCTTATTAGAAATCTTAAAGGCTTAAGAGAAAAGATCATACAATGGAGAAGTACAAAATTGACAAGAGTATTGAGAATCAAAAGCTAGAAATTTAGATCTTCTATGAGCAGTATAAAGAAGCTAGAATCAAGATGAGACAAATGTTAGATGAAAGAAAGATTATGGCATCTCTCTATAATGAAACAAATTACCATGAGGAAGAGATACCAGATTTCTTTGAGTATTCAGGATCAACTACAAGAAAATCATCAGACACATCAGAAGAAAGCATCACAAGCTTAAATGAAATCAATCAACATCTAGCTGGACAAGTGAAATCTCTACAAATTGGTTAAGAGACACAGATGGTGAGAATGATTGATATCATGAACAATGCTAGAGAAGATGAGCAAGAAAGAACACTAGCTATTGATGATAGAAGGAAGATTACTGAAAAGCTACAAGAGAAAGAGTTAGAAATACAAAGATTAATAGAACATCATCACGAGATTACAAATCAAATTACTCTTATGATTCAAGAGGCAAACAAAATGAATGTTGAGCTCATTGAAAGAATAGAAGCTATTGGTGAACTAAGGGAAGAAAATGAAAAGCCGAAACAAGAAATCAGAATTCAGCAGCAACATAATGAAATTATCAAGAGAGCTAAAGAAAGCAACAAAAGAATGGATGATTTTCTTGATGGACAATGAAGAATCAACAACAACATCGGTCTAGGCTATACTAAGAATGGAGAATCACCCAATCAAGATGATCCAAAGAATGTCTATGAAAATCCAAGACCAAGAAAGCTGACATGCAATCACTATGGAAAGCAAGGACACACATCAAATGTATGGAAGAGAAAAATGAAAGGTATTCCTAAATCCACATCTTCATTCATAGGATTTTTTTATAAATGTAACAAGAAAGGACACAAAGCATATGAATGTAAGTCTAAGATGAAACAACCAAAGAAGGAAACCTACATGGAAAAATACTGTCCTTCTTTCAAAATGAATGGGCACACAACTCTTGAATGTTGGAAGAAGAAAAAGAAATCATGGAAGCCTAAAGGTCAAGAAACTGCCTATTAACCGAAAAGAGTCAGTAACCAGTATGTATGGGATTACAATACATGGACAAATTGTACATCATGTGGAAGATTTGGTCACATTTCTGCAAACTGTATGAGACAGTGGATAGGAAAATCTAGCCCAGAATGACATGCTTACACTATCATAAAGTTGTTCATTTCAAGAAAGACTACAGAGAAAGAATGAAAGAGACCAACACTTTCCCCAATGGAAATACCATTGAAGACATCTGGAAGATGAGAAAAAAAATGTGGAGGAAAGATACTAACACTGATGAAGCTGGACCAAGCAATGAAATTGGTGACACCCTATCCAATGGATCTGGTGACATCACCACCCCCACCTAAGCAGAACAAGTAAGTATGGAACTAGATTACACTAAGTAGTATTTTACATCAGTTCCATAATATGTTGATGAAATGCCAAATTAGCATAAGTAAAGATGCATCATAGTATTACTTGTTAAAATCTATGAAAACTATTCCATTGGGTAATACATACTGAAATCCATCGGTATACACTCAAAGCTGATTTTTTTACACTTACCGAACATCGTCAGTTAACATGTAAAAGCTAAAGTTGCTAGTGTAAACCGAGAATCGTCAGTAATCAAGCAAGTTGAAAAAGTTGTTTTCACAAAACACTGAAACCCATCAGTGAAAATAACAAGTTAGACAACTTCCTCGAAGCATCACATTGTTACTGAAAAGAGAAGTTAGTGTTTAAACCAATGACCCCATCTTCACATACCGAGGAGTGGTTGAGCATTAATGACTCAACTTAGGGAAAACATCTATAAAAAGGTGATGGAAGGGTTTCATTTCTCACCTGTGACTTGAGCGAATGACCAGAGAAAAAATAGAGAGAGAAGAGATAGTATTGAAGAGTGACTCCAATCCATTACAAGGCACTCCAAGAATATCAGTTGCAACAACAAAGGTTGAATTAAGTACTAAGCATAACCGAGAACTCTGTTCATCTTTTACAAAAAGCGCTAAATGTATGAAACAATGGCCATGACTTCAAGAACCACTACACTAAAGAACATCAAGAAGGATAAGGTCAAAATTATCAAGAATTATACCTATGTGGAACCCCATTACAAGATATGGCCAGAGGTTGCATCACAACCCGACAATGCTGGAGCATTCTCGCGAATAGCAACTAGGGTTTTGCTTGTCGAAGACGTGCAAGCATACATTTACTGCAAGATTGCAGAAATTGGTGACCTAGTGGTTGAACAAGATTTCAAGAAGCTTGTAATGATGATGGATCTATTAAAGATGAGCATAATCACATAGAAGTGAAAGGGCTCACAAATTCCCTATTGTTCCTAAAGGTATTCAAAACAAAGTGGATTTGGTTAATACTGAGCATAATTCACAATCATAAGCTATGGTTGGATGATCCTAAATTGATAACCCAAGATGTTATTCATGTAGTCAATGGCTATCCTATAACCAATAAGGTAAAGGCATTAAAACACCCACCCAAGGCTAAAATTGAAAAGAAAACATGAGCTAAGTGTGATGGAAGAGGACTTAAGGTATCCACTATCACAGATGATGAACTAAAATTTGGAGCATGTGTGCTAGGCTACAAATTCTTTCAAGCTAGAAGGATGAACAACATAGCATCTAGAGCAGTGGATACAACATATAAAATTGTAAAGAAAGGAGCTCAGTTGGATCTGTTAGAACTTCTACTCAACTAGTTAGAAGAAAACTTGAGAACAATTAGAAATACAAAGACAAATTCATGTAATTTTGGCTCACTTATCATGTGCATTTTATTTTACTTCCAAGAATATTTTCCATCAGTAGGAGATGTAAAATGGGATACAAATAGAATAGTCACTATATAGATCAATGAGTATATAACGTCACTGGGAGACAATTTTGAGATAGTTATGGATGAATAATATACTAGATTCAAGGAGAGATTGTAGAAAAGAGTAAGGATCCTAGAGAAACTAATTGAGAAATTCAAAAATGATATATGTTTCATGGTTGAAATAGATTACACATATATCAAACCTACTGTACCAAGGACAACATGGCTACAACCACTAGACTATGCGATAAACATAGATCAAGCATCTAATGCAATCGATGCATTGATAAATGAACCATTAGACAAAACACAATCAAAGTTCGACACTTATGAAGAAGCCAAAGAAAGAATCAAAACTGGCTTGGTTATGAAGAAAATAGATAGGAAGAAAGATAAAATGGTAAAGAACTTGAAGAAAAGGCTATCGGTCATAGAGGAAGAACTGAGGGACAGTCACTTGTCGATGAGGCTGAGCAAGAAAGTGACTCTGAGCCTATAGAGTCAGATAATCTGTTACCGACACCAGCTAAGAAGCCTAGAACCACATCTTCTTCAAGGACTAGAAGTCAAAAATCTAAGGACACAAGTCCTTCACCATTGAAGAAAGGCCAAGGACCTACAAGAGGAAAACCAAAATATAGAAAAGAGGGCCAAAAAAGAGAAGAAAGTTCATTAGCACGAGGGAAGACATTGAGGACATAGGACAGGATGAAGGTGTTCAAGAGAAAAAGAACATGATATTTGAAACAATTGATGAGGTATGTGCCTCAATTATCAATACAGGTTCAGTAAATACAAGGAAGGTAAAGCAATGGTTAAAATTGGATCCCTTGGATCAAAATAAGATCGAGGAGGCAATCATCAAGATGATATGCATATACAAATACCTCCCAATCCAATTGGAAGAAAAAATGCCCAAAGAAATTCAAGATAGGCTATCGGCAAGATGGACTTTTGCCTTGTACTCTGAGAAAGAAATCAAGGAAAGAGCCCTAGTATTAGTCATGCCTCCTGAATAAAAAATGGAGGAGATCAAAGAAATGATGAAGGCTCATTCCAAAAGGCTCTCACCGAAGTTGAGAGCCTACCAATTGCTTAAAGAACATCTAATGGAGTTAGACCAAAAAAGTAAAACCAAATGGAGGAAAATACTTAATATTCCTGAAAAGGATACAAGTCCTGAGCCACAGAGAGCTCTAACCAAGAATCAAGAAACAAAGGATGATCAAGCTCCTGAGAGCACCGAACCAATTATCATCACAAATGTTGAATTGGACAAAGAGGAACTAGACATGACAGGAAAAAAGGATATGGATGTTGTAGATGAGACATGGACAGACACCACTATGGACAACATTATGGACAATATAATCATTTACATAACCGATGATCCAGCAGAAGAAATACGAAAAGATGAAGATGTCACTGTTGACAAGGAAAAGAACGATGAACATGACACTACAATTGACACTTCATAGGTGAACATACCAGGAAACATGCTAATATTTATGCAAGCCATAAATATACTTCAAGAAAAAGACAAATCACCTGACAAAGATTCAATCATTCCTGAGGATGTAGGGGATGAAGGAAAGAAAGACAACACCGATGACTAGAATGTCATCGGAGACACTGAAAATGTAATCGATACTGACAAGGTTACAAAAGGAGATTCAAAGAAAATAGATGGAGACACTACTAAGAAGGATGCATAGACAAAGGAAGATGAAGTACACAAGGATACCAATGAAGGAGATAAAACAAAAGATGACCCTCCTAAGGAAGCTGAAAAGGTTTCTATAGATAACGTCAAGGTTGATGTGGAGATGTCCACTCAAAACCAATAGGCTGACACTGAGGTAAAGAAACAAAAAGAGGCACCACCCCCAAATCACTTCATCCAGCACAATAGACAAAGATGATAAATTGGCTATGGTTCTACATTCAAGTGAAACTCAGAAGAAGAAGAAGAAAACCAAAAAGACTAAGTTAGAAGTCACTCTAGATGAGATAATTGAGATACCCAAATGTGATCCAACTACACTAGACTATGAAGCACTAAAAGAGTATGATGAAATATTCCAAAGGAAGGCACTACAAGAGAAACTAAGAAAGGAGCACAAAGACTCCATGGTACTAGAAATAACTAGGGACATCTTGAATCGGATTGTACCCGATGCTAATGTTGATCAAAATAAACCTATCATTGATTAACTAGCCACTCTCACCAAGGCCATCACAATGCAGAACATTGATGCAGAAAAGGAAATAGTGGAGAGAGCAGAGCAGAAATATCAGCATAAACTTATTGAAAAGATCAGCCAAGAAGTGACATAAAACAAGGTAAAGCTTTTAGAATTAGTAAGTGAATTAGATCCAATAATTGGTGAAGCTATTTCCTTGATACAAAAATTGAGCACACTTGACAAATTCACTAAGGAGCATAGTGATAAAATAGAAAATTTAGATTCCAATCTAGCTACAAGTGCTAAATAAAGTTGCATTATGAGAAAATTGTTGAGATAAAAAGGTTAAGACAAGAACTGTGGAAAGTAGAAACACAATTTAGGGAAGAGGTTACCGAGCTCCAAGCTCAACTTCTACCAAGTCTTCCACTGAGTCAACAACATATCAGTTTAAGAAAACAACTGATAGCCACCCCGAAGATGTCTATAGCAGACAACATCTACGATATGCATGCAAGGATCACACTAGAGCACATGGCTCTAGACAAACTGAAGGACAAATGGGAGAAGATGATGGAGGACATGAAGTCCTCACACTCTCATATTTTTGATAAGCTATAGGTATACACCTTTTCCCTTAATATCAAAAAAGGGGGAAAATAATGATATGTACAGATGGGAAACTATACAATACATAAAAAGAACAAAAAAAAGGGAGTATTATGATATATACAACACAAAATGACAAAGAAAAAAGTATCATGTACATACACTTATACTATACTAGCATATGCATAGGGGGAGTCATGAAATGACTAAGGAATATATATGGTGTACATACTAAACATTTTGTTAGTATTTTGCACATATCATTTTTTGATACTAATGTTAAAGGGGGAGATTGATGACATTATTTTTCCATTAGTAGGCAAAGAACACTTTTGGTAATCATACACCGAAAGATAGGATAAGAGAAAACTGATAGACCAGTTCAAAGGGTAAACCGAAGACACAATGCAAAATCGAAAGTGCTAAGAGGAACCCGACAGGAACAACTTGACAGAGAAACCTGACGAGACAAATATCAAGTAAAACTGAAAGAGAAGAAACAAAGGAACCCGACAGAGCAAGGGAACCTTATGGATAGGTCAATCAAAGGATCACCGAAAGACAGGTAAACTGATTTCTATGCAAACCAAGCATTAGACACCGAAAGTCAGTTACATCCCGCAAAAAGTGGATCTGACTTCCACGTTAGATAAAATAAGTTTATTCTATTTATAGAGTCTTGATTTGTTTTAAAACCATTACTTAAGGGACAAGAAACATTATTGTACGTGTTTTAATCAGTCTAACTGATTTACAACACATAGACTAAAAGATCAAGGTCAAGTTGTAAACCTATGATCTTAGAGTTAATATTATTTTACGTGAAACTTAATTAGGTCAATCTATCTTATAAATAGATGTTGTAATCATTCACTATCATGGATGAGAGGATGATTTTAGCCTACAAGCACATCTATAGATTAGACTAAGAGTTTCAAGAATCAGAACAACAAAAGGTGACTTTTCTTATCAAGAACCAAGAACAAAGGCTACCGAGCAACAAAGGTATTATTCAATCACATTAGGTGATATACTTATACATGTAATCTTAAATGCATCTATAATCAACAATAGGAGTTTTTCTGCGTTATCATATCTTGTGTTATGTGTCAATTACTTTCATGACTGTTTCTATGAATGTTCACATGTTTGATTAATTTAAAAGAATTGATATGTCTTACATCAAGATAGTATAGAATAGATGGTTGGATAGTCAATTGATTACATAAAGGTTAAAGGATAAAAGAGATAAAAGTTTTAGAGGTACTGATTCACCCCTCCCCTTTTAGTACACACTTCCCATTAATTCCAACAGAAGCAATAAGGTTTCTTTTATAGTGATTTTTGGGAGCCAAGAATAAGCAGACCGACTACAAATCTTGAAACCCTGCAAGTGCATCAAGATGGACCCCAACCTCAAATCTGGGCCCAAATTTTTAAGACTAAGTCAAGATATCGACTTAGTCTTGGGACTAAGTTGAGAGTTCAGCTTAGTCCACCAAGAACACGGTGAAATTTGATAGGTGGGTCACGATCAATCCACAAGTGCAAGATCCAAAGTTATAGTTGATTTTGATATTGGGATTGAATTCTGAGGCTAAAAGAAGGTGATATAGGGCCTAGGAGATGGAATGAATTTTTTAATTGGAATAAATTAGAGGAGGATGCCTAGAAATTAGATCCTACCTTGATTTTCACAAGTTGGAGAGATTAAAAGAGCCATATTTGAATTAGTTACACATTAAATGCAATTATGAAGTCCTATAATTCTAATATATAATGTAAATATAGTAAGGGAGGTGCTAAAAAATCATTAAATTTTAGAGCACACAAGTGCTTACAATTTAAGATGATACATGTCTATTTTGTTAATTAGATATATCTTAAGCCAAGAGGGTGTGGATGATAGAAGGGTTACTTGTAATGGGCTTCAATTCTAAGATAATTTTAACATAGTCTGTAGGAAAAAGTTACTGTAGACATGTCTAAAATTGGGCAGGTGTTCTCTAATCAGGCAAATCTACATTTTTCATCAAATTGCTCCAAATCTCATTAAAATGGACTAAATCAATTCAAATGGAAATTTATTAAATCAAATTGGGATAAATCAATTAAATCAAAGGCTCAATTAAAAAATGACATTAATTAATTAAATATAAGCCTAAAGGGATTAATCAAACTATATAATTGATTTTAATCAATTAATTGTATAGTTTAAATCAAAAATCAAATCCAACCTATTCCCCTACATGGCTAATTTAATTAATTGATTGAATTAATAAATCCTAATATCTTTCAACATGAACTTGAGGAACCAATGTGAATTGAGAAGGCAAAACACATGGATCACTCCAAATTTGCAATCTCTACCACTTTTTTGGTCTTTTCAATTTCATCCACTCATCTTGTCCCAAGCTTTGAGATAATAATTTAAATTGTCCCCCCATTTGAAACTGTATCGTCGTAAAATGGAAGCACTTCCATTTTAAGAGAATTTATCCCTCCTTGGGGGATGTATTTGACCTCTATCACGTCATCCTCTCATTTTTGCATCATCCCCCTTGATCTGCCTTTCTGTCCACCATTTTCTAACCTAATTTCTGCATTCCAGGATGCAAACCTGTGTTTCTGGGATTCAGGGACAAGGTCAACCTCCTAGGATAGGGTCGACCTCAGCCCTTTCCCAGGGTCCAAATCCTGGGAACTTTTGGTTTCCTGGATGTTGGTCCTCACAAAAAGTTCTCTCCCGCTTTCGGGTTGGCTGTTTCGGGTTCCGAAGCATGGATTCCTAAATTATATTTGATATAGGTCCTCTCCTAGGGGTAAATGCTTTAATGGTGATTTAATTATCCTATGTAGGCCTCTTTAGAATATTACACCCTAATTTCATATAAAAAGTAAGCATTTATCTCTCATTTTCTTTGTGTCTTTTAAGTGCAAAAAGCTCTAATCAAGATTTTGTCAAGAAGAAAAAAGTTCTACATATCTCCAAGATTTCAAGGTGTTCAAGTCTTATTCTCAAGCATTCAAATTCTCCATTGAAGATCAAGGATTCAAGCTTTCAATCCTTTGAAGGGATTAGGTGTAAACATTCAAGATTCATCATTCAAACCCTAGATCTAGCTACCATGGTGGTGTGATCTTCCTTCAAGATCCTTTGTGCATCCTCAAGACTCTTCCATCATCTCTTCAA
>MU224580.1:343420-397566 GCA_018584345.1 Thuja plicata
TATATATATACATATACACACACACATATACATATATATCTACATATACACATGTAGACATATGTATATGTAGATATATATGTATATATATATATACACACACACACACACACACACATATTTGTGTGTGTGTGTGTCTTAGATTGTCACCTAGTAGAAGAGTAGTCACGATCTACAAGTGAGAAAGGAAAATAAAAATAAATTAATTTAAAGACTTTATCCAAAACAAAATAGAGCACATACATAAGGTGGCCTATATTCATCTTGCAATCCATTCTATCTATCAAACCAAAGGTCATTTCTATTAGACAAAGGAAGAAACAATGTGCCCTATTCATCATTGATCAATAGAAGAGCATTTCCACTTCCCATTGTTGCTGGTAGGGAGGGATCCATGCTTCATATATCTCATGCTTTCTAACTCACACACCCGAAAACATAGCAATTAGGGTTCTCCTCTCATTGACATAGATTCAAAACTTCATCAAATGCAATTAAATGAAGCCATGGTAGATAGATTTGAAGCTGAAACTAAATGAAGTTTCAAATTTATGGTGCTGCACCATATGTCACATGATGAGAAAGTACACCCAATGGAAAAAGGGGATGCCAAACATATTGGGATAAACACAAAATATTTCAATTGTTGAAGTTGTTACATTCTCTTCTTTTGAGACAAATTGTACATGCACTTTCACATGGTTCTCATAATTTCACTTCCTTTTATTTTATCTTCTTTACATGTTTCAGACATAAGGCTTTCCTAGTGATTTTCCTGACATCTGACATGATGATTATGCTCAATCTATCCTTTCAGCTAATTATGGTCATTAAAACATTCATCCTGAAATAGTTAGGCCATTTCATTGATTGCCATGATGTAGTTGCACGCAAAAATAATATAAATATTTCCCATTTCTTAGGAGTCCATGCGAAGGTATACAAATATAAAGTCTTTCTTGGTTATTGTGAAATGGGATTTTCATCCTTAAAAGAAGAAGTTTAATCAAGAAAGGAAGGATTTTTATTGAATACACTTAGAGACTAGGTGATCAATCAGTCTTTGAAAATTTAATATTTTTACTTTGAAAGAAAAATATGTTTCTTTAATCATTAGTAATGAAAGATAAAGAAATCAACAACAATGTGTCAAGAACACTATATTTATATGGAAAAACCAATAAGAGACAAGCTATGGTCATAATATCTCATAATATATTAAAATTATTACAAGAGACTCACCATCAGACTTGCAACCAAGATTCTCTATCTCAAAGAAGATATAGAAAGGACTCATTGAGGAGATTCACTACCCTAGCACATGATACATGCAAGTAAATTAGAATATCTAAGCCTTTAGCATATAACTTCTAGCAGTCTCCTTCTAATAGAGATGATTTCTCAAGTAACCATTCATCAATTTAGCTCCTAAACTTCCACCACACTCATTAGATTCCTTATGTTCGCATATTATATATTTCACTCTCTCTCTACACACTTTGTAATTGATTTCATCATATATACATATACACCTCATCAAGAAAAACATCAATTAGGTTAGCCTCAATAAATTACCCTAATAAGTCAACCTCAATAATTTAATGCGGTGAAAGTAGTTTGAACTAGGATAAAGAGAGGACCTAAAAATATCTTATTGCGCCTTTCAAAGTATCCACAACCATTAAATAAATTTTTTCACATCCTTCAAATTTTGGAGAAAGATAACTTAAATATTTTGATGTGGACAAAAGTCTTTTTGCTGCTACACAACCAGCTTGGCTCTACTTTGAGATCTTTCTCCTAGATCTCTTAGGGTGTTCACAACCCTAAACTAAGGTAAGTCACTCTCAACTTCACCTCCTCTTCAAGACTCAGCCCCCATCAAATTTTTTTTCATTTTCTTCTTGCTAAACCTACACAAATAGATTCATTCTTCTCACTTATTCAATGTTTTCTAAACATTCCTTTCATTCTCTTCCCTAGCCAGACTATCACCGAGCTTGCCTAGGGTAAGATATCTAGACTTGTTGTTGTTGCTTCTCCTAAAGAAAACAAAAAGGAAACTATGTACAAGGGCTCCTCTTGAGTTCCATCCCAACACATGACTCTCACCATGGATTCAGGAATCTCAAGGGGCCATTACTACTTACAACCCAGAATGGGTGAAGAACTAAAAACTCATAAAATAGAAAATAAAGTAACTAATCTACTTACATGCAAAATGAACAAAGAAGTTTGATATCCACTAAGCACACTATCTGCAACTTCTCATTACTGGAAAGAAAACAAAACAATACAATAATCTGCAGCTCTGTGATTTCTTGTAGCTTCTCTTTTCTTAAATCTCTACTCTCTAGATCTCTAAAATGAATGCTTTTGGATGTTATTAGTAACCATCCTCTCATAGGAAACAACCCTAATGTTCCACTCATTCGCAAGAATCTCTTTAGGAACCGTTACACTAACCATACTGTCCATAAAAGACAAGATCCAATTTTCACGGGCCGTTATGACTAAATATTGCCGAGCGATAGTAATGCAAGCCAAGCTGCAGTGTTAACTCAGCTGCAGTGTTAACTTAGCATTAGTGTTAACTTAGCATCAGTGTTAACTCGACACCAGTGTTAACTCAACACCGGTGTAGGACAAGTTCCAGTGATACCAAGCAGCTTATCCAAAGTTCCCGATGCCTTGGTTGTATTTCCAGAGGCTTCCAAACTACCTCACACACACACACAAAACTAAAGGAAACCAACTAAGCAACCTATCTAGACATGGATTGACCTAGTCATATCCATCTTGGGGAAAACAAACAAATTACTTTCTAAGGTCCACACACACTCTCCTGACTTGGCTAGAGTCAGTAGATGCCAGAAATAAGGAGCTAGGGGTTGAGTTAGGTGTGCTCCTACACCATACTCCCCCAGACAAAAGAAAGGTTAATCCATCCTTGGATTGAGCATGTTTGGATCAATGCCCAACCTCTTGAAGTCTGTTTCTTTGATCCAAGTAGCATCAACATCCTCTCTTTCCTACCATTTTACAAGGTGCTCCATATTTTCTTTGTTCCTAGTCTTCTTGTAGACCCTTGAGTCTAGTATCTTTTCAGTTGTCATAGATAGAGTAGGGGTTAATTTTAGATCTTTTACCTCTTGTATTACCTCTTTAAGGTTCTGATCAACATCTTGAATTGATCCTTTGTATGCTATCAAATCTGCAATGTTGAAAACTGATGACAACCCAATGTCTTCAAGAAGCTCCACCTTGTATGTATTATTTCCATACTTTGCAAGTATCTTACATGGACCTAGCCTCTTCATCTATAGCTTATTAGGAACACCTTTTTTCAGCCTATGTTTGTTCAAGTGTACCATCGCAAAGTCTCCAATCTGAAACTGAACATCCCTCTTTGTTGCATCCACCTTTTGCTTTACCTTTTCAGCATTTTCAATCAAGTTCTTTCTCACACTTTCATGTACTTCCCTCATTGAATGAGAAAAGTCCTCAGCATATCCACTACCATGCATTCCTTCCTTCAATTCTCTAAGCTCAAAAATACCTCTTGGATGAAAGCCATAAACAATTTCAAAAGGACTCTTACCAGTTGATCTATTCACTGTATCATTGTATGCATATTCAGCTTGTCCAATGAGTTGGTCCAATGCTTGACCATACTCCTTTGTGAGGCATCTCAGAAATTTACCAAGACTTATATTGACCACCTTTATCTGGCCATCTGTCTGTGGATGATAGGAAGATCCAAAAGACAAGTTAGTGCCCAACTTTTGCCATAAGGTCTTCCAAAAATGGCTCATGAATTTGCTGTCCCTGTGTGAAACAATACTAAGTGGGAGTTCATGTATTCTCACCACTCCACTGAAAAACAACTGAGCAATGTTACAAGCATCATGAATGGTCTTACAAGGTATAAAATGTGCCATCTTACTAAATCTATCTACAACAACAAAAATACTGTCATATCCCTGCCTTATTCTTGGCAAACCAACTACAAAATACATGCTTATGCATTCCCATGGTCTGGTTTGGATTGGAAGTGGCTGATAAAGACCTATATTAGAATATGTGCCCTTTTCTTTTTGACACACTACACAACTCTCAACATACTGTCTAACATCTCTATTCATTCTAGGCCAAAAATAGAACCTAGTGACTAGCTCTTGAGTCTTACCGATTCTAAAATGACCACTAAGTGCTCCATTATATTTTTCCTAAATCAAATTCTCTCTCATAGACCCTTTAGGAACACAAAGCTGACCTCCTCTAAACAATAAATCATTCTGCAAAGTATATTCAGAAAACTCACCATGAAAGTTGTTTTTAAATTCCTTGCATACCTTGTAGATTTGAGAAAAATCTTCATCTTCAACATATAGGTCTTTGAAGCTATCAATACCTATGATTTGTAACTGAACTTCTTGGACTGGGAGCAACCTTCTACTCAATGCATCAACAACCTTATTATGTACTCCCTTTTTATGCTTGACATTGAAAGTGTAAGCTTGTAGATACTCCACCCACTTCATGTGTTTGTTGCTAAGTTTGTCTTGAGAGTTAAGGAAGCTAAGAGCTTGGTTATCAACATATACTATGAACTCGTTTGGCAGCAAGTAGTGCCTTCACTTCTTGAGTGCTTGGACTAGAGCATACAACTTTAAGTCATAAGAAGAGTACTTCTTCTTTGCATCATTTAGCTTCTCACTATGGAAAGCTACTGGTCTTCCTTCTTGGCTTATCACAACCCCAATGGCCACATTACTTGCATCACATTCTAGTATAAAAACCTTATCAAAGCTTGGAAGAACTAGAGTAGGCAACTCTGCTATCTTCTCCTTGAGTGTTTCAAACACTTTCTTAGCTTGTGGTGTCCATTGAAACTTTGTCTTCATCCCACCTTTGATGGTGTCTAACATAGGTGCACAAATTCCACTGAAATGTCTAATGAAATTTATGTAATACTAAGCTAAACCATGGAAACTTCTCACCTCAGTGGCAGCCTTGGGAGTAGGCCAAATTAGAATGGCGTCCGCCTTTTCTTGGTCCATTTTGAGGTTAACCTATGATAAAACAAAACTGAGATACACCAACTCCTGCTTCATGAAGTCACACTTCTCCAAGTTGATCATTAGCTTTTCATCATGTAATTTCTTGAAAACAATTTCAAATGCCTAATATGCTCCTCCTTAGTTTTGCTACAAACTAAAATGTCATCTAGGTAGACAATAATAAACTTACCAATGCATTCTACCAATACCTCATTCATCGACCTCATAAAAGTTGAGGGAGCATTAGACAAACCAAATGGCATTACAAGCCATTCATACAAACCTTCTATAGTTTTGAAGGTTGTCTTCCATTCATCTCCTTCATTAATTCTGATTTGGTGGTAGCCACTTTTAAGATCAATCTTGCTGAAGTACTTTGCCTCCCCTAAACAATCCACTAGGTCTTCAATTTTGGGTATTGGAAACCTATACCTAATGGTGATTCTATTTATGGCTCTAGAATCAGTACAAATTCTCCAAGCTCCTTCTTTCTTAGGTGCTAAAACAATAGGGACTATGCATGGGCTTATGCTCTTTCTAATTAGGCCTTGGTCTAATAACCCTATGATTTGCTTGGCTATTTCCTCATTCTGTTGAGGGGTCATCTTATAGGCAGCTTTGTTGGGTAAGGTAGCTCCTGGTATGAAGTCAATCTTGTGGCTAACAAGTCTCTTACGGGGTAGGGGAGTGGGCTGGCCATCATTCACAATAACCATATACTCTTCAAGTATTTCTTTTACCTCATTTGGTATCTCTGATTTCTTGACAGCAGCTTCATCTTTTGGCTTCAATACTAAAGAAAAACCAACACCTTCTCCTTCTTCTAGAGTTTTCAAGAACTCCTTCTCACCATCCATGAGCACACTTGGACTTGATGTTTTCACCTCTCCTTCTTCCATTAGTGACTGAATTTTGAAATTCACTCCATCTTTCTTGAATGAGTATGCATTCTTGGTTCCATCGTGCATGGCTTGGCCATCAAATTGCCATGGCCTTCCAAGCAGAAGGTGGCATGCATCCATGGGAAGAATGTCACATAGAAATCTATCTTTATACTTGCCAATGGTGAGTTATACCCATGCTTGTTGTCCTACAAACACATGCTATCCTTGGTTAAGCCATGTAACCTGGTATGGATTGTCATGTGGAATCCTTTTCAAATTTAACTTGTTGGCTTCTTTTTCACTAATGATATTATCAGTTGAGCCTGAATCAATAATGACTCTACACACCTTTCCTGTAATCTTGCACTTCACTCTAAAGAGTGCTCTCCTTTGGCTTGGTTCTTCTTTGCTTGGCTCTCTGATTAAGGTCCTCCTTATCATGAGGTTCTCACGTTCTTCTGATTCTAATGGTACCTCAGATGGCTTGCTGCTGCAACTTGATTCTTCTTGGACATAGTTAACTCTTTTCCCACCTCCTTGTGAAGTAGAACCTTTTTTAGGACACCAATATGCATGATGTCCAAATTTCTAACAATTGCAACACTTCATTGAAGAGAAGTAAGATCCTCTTCCTTGGTTATTAGTTCTTCCTCTTGAACTACTATGTGAACCTCTTCCATAGTTATAACCACCTCTTGTGTTACTAGATTCTCCTTGATTCTTAGTGAGTTTGTACTCACTCCAATTTCTTCCTCCATATCCTCCTCTATGACCTCTGCTGTCTCTTCCTCTTCCTCTGCTATTTGAATCTTGTTTCTTCTTGAATTTTTCCTCCACTTTGAGGGCTAGCTGGTAACATTGGTGTACAATCTTGGGGTTTAAGAGACTAATTTCCTCTTGGATACTCCACTTGATACCATTCAAGTACCTAGCCACTTTCAAGCTTTCTTCTTCCATCACATGCGACCTTAAGCATAGTTTGTGAAATTCTTCGGTGTAGGAACTGACTTCTAAATATTTTTGTCTCAGATTCTATCTCTTTTTGTGCAACTGCACTTCATAATCATCAAGAAGGTAAGTTTCCTTCATCTTGGCCACCATACCTTTCCATATGGTTATGGGGTTCTTTCCTTCTTTTTCCCTCTCATCTTGGACAAACTTCCACCAAGTGAGAGCAGTTCTTCTCAACCTTGTCTTGGCTATTCTTAATTTTTGAGCTTCGGTCACATTATCATAGTCAAACCAATTTTCAAGACCTTCTATCCATTCCATGATTAACTCTGGTTCCATCTTGCCACTAAATAGAGGCATACCATCTAAGGACTTACCACCCATTTCCTTCAATGCTTTCAAGAATGGCTCTTCTTGAAGCATAGGGTCTGGATCTAGAATAATGTCTTCCTCTGCCACTGCTTTACCCTTTCCATCAGCTTCTCTCATTTATTCACTAAATGCTGTAGTCCTAAGCTGTACTTCTTCCAACTTAGTCACCATTTTGGCTAACTATTCCTTCAGGAGTATATTTTCCTCCTTTTTCGCTACCACATCTTTTGCGAGTTCCACATTGGTCACCATCTTGGATGAGTTGATATAAATTTCTATAGATAACATCAAAACAAGACATGCCCAAATCTTTTAGGGCTCTGATACCAATTTGATGTGGATAGAAGTCTTGTTGCTGCTACACAACCAGCTTGGCTCTGCTCTGAGATCTTTCTCCTAGATCTCTTAGGGTGTTCACAACCCTAAACTAAGGTAAGTCGCTCTCAAATTCACCTCCTCTTCAAGGCTCAGTCCCCATGAAAATGTTTTTCATCTTCTTCTTGCTAAACCTACACAAATAGATTCATTCTTCTCACTTATTCAATGTTTTCTAGACATTGCTTTCATTCTCTTCTCTAGCCGGACTATCACTGAGCTCGCCTAGGGTAAGATCTCTAGACTTGTTGCTATTGCTACTCCTACATAAAAGCAAAAGGAAACTATGTACAAGGGATCCTCTTGATTTCCATCTCAACACATGACTCTCACCATGGATTTAGTTATCTCGAGGGGCCATTACTACTTACAACCCAGAATGGGTGAAGAACTAAAAACTCACAAAATAGAAAATAAAGTAACTAATCTACTTGCATGCAAAATGAACAAAGAAGTTTGATATCCACTAAGAAGACTATCTGCAACTTCTCATTACTAGAAACAAAACAAAACAGTACAATAATCTGCAACTCTGTGATTTCCTGTAGCTTTTCTTTTCTTCAATCTCTACTCTCTAGATCTCTGAAATGAATGCTTTTGGATGTTATTAGTAACCATCCTCTCATAGGAAACTACCTTAATAGTCCACTCATTCAAAAGAATCTCTTTAGGAATCGTTACACTAACCATACTGTCCATAAAAGACAAGATCTTCTTTTCATGGGCCGTTACAACTGAATATTTCTAAGCGACAGTAATGCAAGCCAAGTTGCAGTATTGGCCGAGCTGCAGTATTAACTTGGCATCAATGTTAACTTGGCAACAGTGTTAACTCGACACCAGTGTTAACTTGGCACCAGTGTAGGATGAGTGCCAGTGATACCAAGCAACTTATCCAAAGTTCCCGATGCCTTGGTTGGATTTCCAAAGGCTTTTAAACTACCTCACACACACACAGCTAAAGGAAACCAACTAAGAAACCTATCTAGACATGGATTGACCTAGTCATATCCATCTTAGGGAAAATAAACAAATGACCTTCTAAGGTCCACACACACTCTCCTGACTTGGCTAGAGTCAGTAGATGCCAGAAATAAGGAGCTAGGGGTTGAGTTAGGTGTGCTCCTGCACCATATTTAGGTGTAACTTTTTGATAGTCAACTCTAAAATGTAATGTCAACCTAAATTTTTAGAATATAGACCACTTTTATCTATAGGACAACACTAGAAAAATCCATCATAATCTCCAATACTAGTACAAACCCCAAATGTGAAGTGCAAGCAAGAACATAGATCTTGGCAGATAGGCATCCATAAGTCAAGAAAATGAGACCAAATTCAAACAAAATACATCACTAGAGAAATAACCATTGTTATGTGAACCACATAGAGATGCTCCTTGAATATATAACATCATTCTTAGAAACATATTTCATGTTCTCATGTTGACCCAAGTTGCCACAACCATTTTGATATAGACTTCTTCATAAATTGAAATCTAGGAAACATATTTATGAAACTCAACACCATAGAGATACTTTCATTACACTTCACTACTAGACATATTAATTCATAAACTACAAAAAAAAAATATAAGTCTTCCCACTAGGATACACCACTATAATAATCAATTTGGAATAGTTTTTGTACCATTTCTGATAGATACCTCAACTTCCAATAGAAGACATACACTAAAAACATCTACAGAGAGATTAGGGACCTAAAAATATAGGAGTAAAACATCCACAAGACATACAATCTATGTTCCAAACTACAAGATTGTAGCATCAAATACAAAGGAATCTAAAGTATTCTCCTAGGAAGCTAACAAGAGCCTTCTCTAAAAATTGTCCCTTTAGCATTCCTTAAAGACAAAACACCCTTGTAGTAGCAATTTGTCATCAAGGATAAATGTGAGAGATACTACACCCTGTAGCATCATGCAACTATCAACATAGTTATCATGCTTCTCATCCTCATTTAAATACTTCTAATCCTCATCTTAATATGTCATCATCATGATATATCTCTACTACTAAATCGTGAACCTTCTCATTATCTCTCATCTTCTTTTCTAATCTTCAACACATCATTGTAAAATTCAAACAAAAATAAATATCCCTTCTATACCACAAACCTTAATATGTAGTCCCCTTCAAATATCTAAATATTATTTTGACACTCAGCTATTGAGATTTCTTAGGACAAACTTGATATCTTTCAACCAAACACACTTCATGAATTATATAAGGTATAGAAACAATCAAACATAGTAGTACTCTTATCATATACCTATAAAGTCTGTCCAAATTGAAGATAATCATAATCCTTTTTAATAATACAACTAGTGGCCATGAGAGCACTCATTGGTTTGAATCCTCCATACCAATTGTTTTCAACATTCTCTTAGCATACTTAGCCCAAGAAATAAAGATAGCATCACCTTACTGAGTAAATTAAACTTGAAGGAATAAAGATAACTCACCAATCATAGACATATCAAAATATTTTTACATCTCCTATGCAAAACTCACACATCATCATATCCACCAAATATGATGTCATCAACATACACAATAACTATCAAATTTTTTTTATTCCTCAACGTTAATGTAAATATTTTTATCTATAGTACCTTTCTCGAAACCTTGCTGAAGTATGTATTTATCTAATCTTTCATGCAAATCCCTAAGGTCTTCTTTGACACCATAAAAATCCTTTTACGTATGCAAACCATGTCCATATATTCTAACAACTAAAATGCCTCAACATTCTCTATGCTGACCTCTTCTTCAAACTCACCATTCAAGAAGGCAGATTTGACACCCATCTGATAAAATTTTAAGTTCAAAAAAGGAAAGAAACATCCTAATTCTTCCATTATAGCTATTGGAGAAATTTTTTCATCAAATTCAATTTTTTCAATCTATGAATAGAGTTTGTCGACCAATATTTCCTTATTTTTTGTTACTTCTACTTCTCCGTTTAGTTTGTTCTGGAATACCATTTTTTTCCAATGACATTCTTGTCTGCTAGTTTAGGAAACAATTCTCATGTCTAATTCTTCTAAATCTAAATCAATTATTCTTCCATTTCTTATAACCATCCTTCATATTTTATGTTATCAATGAATCTCTTTGGTTATATCTTTGACAAAATATAGAGATTCAATTTCTCACTTACCTTTGCAAGTCTTCTCTTGGTTAACACTCCTTCATTCTTATCAACAATGATTTATACTTCTGAATGATTCCTTTGAACATATTTAACTAGAGCCTTTTGTTTTTTTATAAAACTTGTTCCTTTTCTTCTATCTCCTCTTCCTCTTCCTCTTCTTCTTCCACATTGATAGGTTCTTTAGTTTCACAGTCTTCAAGCTCTTGTACGACCTTATTCCATTCTTCATCTAATTTGACATTTTTACTTTTAACCATTCTTCTAAGTGATGTAACAATAATATTTTCTCTCCTCCATAATATAAACTAGGGTCTTCAATAGGCCTCTTATCTAGCCTATCTAGGGTTCTATACTAACCCTAAATTACAAGGATACTTTCCACAAGATCCTTCTCTAATTCAGCTTGAGTACAACAAAGAAATCAAACTACACATCACCTAGCTATAGTACTCTTCCTGCACCATCTTCACAATTCAACCTGTAAGGTTAAATATCACAATGATATGGAGAGATAGACTTAAGATTAGGTCAATTGGATCCAATCCAATGTTCACCCACACTTCTAGAAATGAAACTCTAATCGAGTTCAAGATTTGCCTTCTAAAACACCCAAATAGGGCTACAAGCAATTAGGCCTAATTGGTCACCTTTTTTCTTATAACTTTAAACATTACCTAAAAAGTACCCAAAAAAACTCCACTTTTAGACACCCTTTATGGAACCCTTCAATATTTCACTAGTTTTCACTCAAACTATCTGTACATCACGAAACTATAAACATGCCTACAATTTAGGGTTTCAAAATAATAAGACTATCTGCACAAAGATATAGTTTCTTGGTACTTAAAAATCTTCACCCAAACCTCTCCTTTGAGCTGGGGCTACTTCATACACCACTCTACCTCTCCACAATCTCAAGTTGAAACATTCAATGCATTCAACCCATGTAAACCACTTGCAATGCTCTGTAATCCCTAGCCATGCACCACAGGCTCGCCTAGGACATCATTGAAAAAATGGAAAACAAGATTTCTAGGGTCCCTCCTTATATGAATACATATGGTACAAGGAGTCACCTCACCCATTCTTAGAGCCCGTGCACTTTCCACGGTGGAATGATGAGCTATGACCCCATTTGCATAGTCTGCCTGGTTCAGACCAGCGACAAGGCTTAAAACAAACTAATTTAAAAGCCTAACTAAAATGACACAAAATGATAATCTAAAACCACAAATAATCTCAAAATGAACTAACCTAACATAGTCATGAATCACAGAAAGAAATCTAATCCATTAAAACACAAAATGCTCAGAAATTGATGAACTGCAATTGTTTCAACTTTCTTCAATTACACAGTCCGTACACAAACTTTAAATAATCAACCAACCTCTTTCCAAGGTCAAGGGAGGCCTTATATATTTGAAAAAATCCCTATCCCACCGGTTTCAGACAGTTAAGAAAAAACTTTTCTTGAAAATGCAATCATGCAATAAATGTTGTCAATGACAACATTGACAACTTTTACAACTTTTTATGTTTTGCTTCCAAACTTGGTCAAAAGCTCATAAAATTTAACCAAAATACTATCAAAGGTATTTAAACATCAAATAGGAGTTTCAATTACTCTCTTTCCCAATTTGACATTAAAATGCATAAATACACCCTTTTGTCACCATATTAGCCACATGTACTCAACTAGACAAATGTGGACAATATTTGCAAAGAAGGTCACTAAGGAACTAATAAGGCCTCCTAAAATAACTCAACACACTATAGGATCCATATAATCCCATTATTTCCTTAGTGGTTAAGCTAGGACCACTACAAGCCAAAAACACATAAGAAGCCCTAGGTTACCTTTTAGCCCTACCCAGGTGCTCTTGCACCATACTCCCCCACAAAGGAAAGTCATGTCACTCCTATGGAAAATATTTCTTAAGATATGCCCACCTTCTTGAAATATGTAGTTGTAATCCATGATGCTTCTAAATCAGGCCTATTCTTCCACTTGATAAGGTGCTTCATGTACACCTTGTGCCTTGTAGTCTTCTAAACTCTGGAATCCAGTAATATTTCTGCCTCTAGCTTTGGTTTGGAAGGTAACATAGTGGATAAAAAATCACTACTAACCCCTTAACTAATTTGACCTATCTCAACTATTGGCCCTTTGAGTTTGACCAAGTCTTGGACATTAAAATTAGGAGATATGCCTAAATCTGAAGGTAAGTCTATTTTTTAAGCATTAGCCCCATATTTGGCTATGATTTTGCAAGGTCCCACCCTCTTCATCTGAATTTTAGTAGGAAGACCTTTCTACAATCTGGATTTTTTCAAGTGAACCATCACACAATCACCCACCTCAAACTGAATATCTCTCCTCTTTTCATCCACTTTGGCCTTAAACTTTTGTGTACTATCTTGTATGGTCTTCTTGACTTGATCCTGGATCTCCTTCATGGTTTGAGTGAAATCCTTAGCATGACCACTCCTGTACTCCATGCCACCAAGATCCCCAAGCTCACACACACCTCTTGGGTGCATCCTATAAACTATTTCAAATGGGATTCCCCTTGTGGTTCTGTTCTTGCTATCATTGTATGCATACTATGCTTGAGGAATGACCACATCCCATGTCTAACCATACTCTTTAGTTAAGCACCTAAATAGGTTACCCAACACCTTGTTGACCACCTTAGTTTGGCCATCTGTCTAAGGATGGTAGGCTGAACCAAATGATATATTAGTACCCAATCTATTCCCCAATGTTTTCTAGAAATGGCTCATGAATTTCACATCCCTATCTGAAACAATACTTATGGGCAAGCACATGAATTCTCACAATCTCTTTAAAGAACACATATGCTATATGGCTAGCATCATGGGTAGTCTTGTAGGGTATGAAGTGACCTATTTTGCTAAATTTATCTACCACCACATATATACTTTCATATCCTTTCTTTTTCTTTGGTAGACCCACTATGAAGTCCATGCTCACACACTCACATGGCCTATTAGGGACTGGTAAAGGTTGGTACAAACCTGCATTGCTTATTCCTCCTTTGGCTTTCATGCTTATTACACACTGCTCAACATACCTAGTAACATCCCTTATCAACTTTGGCCAATGGTAGAACCTTTGTACAAGATCCAAGGTTTTGTTCATACCAAAGTGACCACTCAAACACCCATTGTGTTTCTCCTATTTGAGATTCTCTCTGATGGAAGCTCTTGGCCCACATAACTGATTAACCTTAAATAACAGTCTATTTTGCAGAGTAAAATTAGATAAATATCTATGAAAATGATTTTGAAATTGATTACACACCTTGTAGACTTCACCAAAGTCTTCATCTTCCTTGTAGAGATCTCTGAAACTCTCTATACCAATATCATTCAACTGAATTTCTTGGACTGTGAATAACCTCCTACTTAGTGCATTTTCAACCTTTTTTAATTGCCCTTTCTTGTTCTTAATTGTAAATGTGAATTATTGCAAGTATTCCATCCATTTTATATGTCTATTACTTAGTTTATCCCGAGTATTGATATATCTAAGGGCTTGGTTGTCAGTAAACACAACAAACTGCTTGGGTAATAGGTAATGCCTCCACTTTATAAGTGACCAAACTAAGGCATATAGTTCCAAGTCATAAGAAGAGTATTTCTTCTTAGCTTCATTTAATTTTTCACTAAAGAAGGCTACTGACCTACCTTCTTGACTTAACATACGCCCTACTACCATCCCACTTGCATCACACTCAATGGTAAATAAATTGTCAAAACTAGGCAAGTTTAAGATAGGTTGTGTGGCTACTTTTTTCTTCAACATTTCAAATTCTTTTTTCGCTTCTAAGTTCCACCTAAACTTGGTTTTTACCCCACCCTTGGTGGTATCTAACAATGGTGCACAAATACCATTGAAATTTCTAATAGATTTCCTATAAAATTGGGCTAAGCCATGGAAACTTCTTACCTCAGTTGCTGTGGTAGGTGGTGGCCAATTTAGGATATCTTCAACTTTGTCTTGATCCATCTTCAAGGACCCCTTGGACACTAAAAAGCCAAAGTATATGATTTCTTTCTTGAATAACTCACATTTCTCAAGATTGATAGCCAACTTCTCTTTATGTAACCCCTGCAACACAACCTCTACATGCTTGATATGCTCCTCTCTTTTCTTACTAAATATCAGTATATCATCAAGATATACAACTACAAACTTCCTTGTGAAGTCCTTGAGCACTTCATTCATGAGCCTCAAGAATGTGTTCGGAGCATTTGTGAGGCCAAATGGTATCACAAGCCATTCATATAACCCATCTGTGGTCTTGAATGTCATTTTCCATTCATCCCCTTCCTTCACCCTGATTTGGTGATAACCACTTTTCAAGTTTATCTTAGTGAAGTACATTGTCCTTCCTAGACAATCCATGAGATATTTAATCCTAGGTATGGGGAACATATACCTTATTGTAATTTTGTTTATGACCCTTGAATCTGTGCAAAGTCTCCATTTTCCTCCCTTCTTGGATGCCAACACAACAAGGACTGCACATGAGCTTATACTCTTCTTGGTCAAGCCTTGATCCAAGAGTTCTTGCACTTGCCTTGCCACTTCCAAATTCTAATCAGGGGTAAGCTTATAAGATGCCTTATTAGGCAAAGATGCACTAGGCACAAAGTCTATCTGATGAATTATTACTCTTCTAGGAGGTAACGTTGCAGGAGTTCCATCACTTTCTATGTCTTTATACTTCTCAAACAATTCTTGTATCTTTGATGGTAATGGCTCCTTGAAAAGATTCTATTCTTCCTTTGGCTTAATAAAAATAGTATATCCTTCATTATCTTCATCCTTAAGATCTTTCACAAACTCCTTTCCACTACACAACATGATGTTAGGAGTTTTGGGTCGTGGTTCATCCTCTTCTAACAGAGATTGAATCTTGAAAGTTCTGCTTCCTTTCTTGAATGTGATGGAATTATCCTTCCCATCATACACTGCCCCATTCTCAAATTTCCAAGGTCTTCCTAATAGAAAAATGAAAGCACCCATTGGTAGGATGTCACAGAGTAACTTTTCCTTATAGCCTTCTATAGAAAACTCAACCCATGATTGTTCATTCACCAATGTACTTTGGCCTTTATTTAGCCATGTCACCTTGTATTGATTCACATGGGGTATTTTGGTTAGCTTTAATTTGACTACTGCCTCCTCTGATATGATTTTATCTGTGGAACCTGAATCCACAATCACCTTAAAAAAATTTCCAAGGATCTTACATCTTATCCTAAACAAAGTCCTCCTATGTTTGGGTTCATCTTTAACTGGTTGTCTTATCAACACCCTCCTAAACATTAGGTTTTCACCCATCTCTGAATCTAGATGGTCAATCTCATGTGCCTTGACACTTCAAGTGTCCTCATGAGCATACACCACTCTCTTATCATTATTTGAAGTAGTAGGCTTGTCAGGGCATCTATATGCTGGATGGCCTAATTGACCACAGTTGTAAAACTTCATACTTTCAAAGTATGAGTTACTTCTTCCTGACCCTCTTCCTCTTCTAGGTCCTTGACTACCTCTACCCTTATTATAGCCCCCTCTTGGAGTAATTTTAGCACTATCCTCTGTCAGTTTTGTCTCACCTTGTATCCTTTGCTCATCACCTCTTCCTTGATAACCTCCTCTTTGACCCCGTTGGTCTCTTCCTCTACCTCTATTCTTGAAGTTAGAGTCACCTTTCTTCCTATACTTTTCCTCCACCCTTAGGGATAATTTATGACACCTCTAGACTATGGTTGGTATCCATAGACTAATCTCTTCTTGGATGTTCCATTTCAATCCACCCAAGTACCTCTCTACCTTGATTGTTTCTTCTTCTTGTTGCTTGGACCTAAGACACAATCTTTGAAACTCCTCTGTATAAGAGACTACATCCATGTATTTTTGTTTCAGATTTTGCCTTTTCCTATAGAGTTGAATCTCATAGTCCTCTGGTAGATAATTCTCTTTTAGCTTGGTCACCATTGCATTCCAATTGGCTATGGGTTGCTTACCCATTCTAACCCTCTCATCTTGAAGGTATTTCCACCATGTTAGTGCTGACCCTCTGAGTCTTGATTTGTCCACCTTTAACTTTTGTGCCTCTGTCACAGCTTCACACTCGAAATGGTTCTCTAGTCCTTCAACCCAATCCATCACTACCTCAATGTCCATCTTCCCACTAAACAGGGGTATCCCTTCCAATGCTTTGCCACCTAGGGATTTTATGGCCTTCAAGAATGTCTCTTCATTCAATGGAGGTTCTGGTTCAGGGATAATGGTCTGGTTCAGGGATAATTTCCTCCTTAGCAATCTATTTACCCCTATCACTACTTTCAACTTCTTGGTTCCTAGTTGCTACATTGGCAAATTCTTCTAGCCTTATCATCATTCCTTCTAAGGATTCTTCAAGGAGTTTTTTCTTCTCCTTTTTCTCATCCACGTCTTTAGCTAGCTCTGCATTAGTCACCATTCTTGACTCTCCCACTGATTCACCAGTAGCTGCAGACATACACTATTTTCTGAAGTCTTTAACTTGCTCTGATACCAATCTGATGTAACTACAAGCCTTTCTCTCCTCCCTAATCTCAATTATGGTCTTCAATCAGCCTCTTCTCTAGCCTAACTAGGGTTCTTTACTAACCCTAACTTACAAGGATACTTTCTACAAGATCCTTCTCCAATTCATCTTGAGTACACCAACAAAGAAATCAAACTACACATCACCTAGCCATAGTGCTCTTCTTGCACCATCTTCACTATTTGAACCATAAGGTTCAAGATCACAATAATATGGAGAGATAGACTTCAAATTAGGTCAATTGGATCCAATCCAATGTTTACCCACACTTCTAGTAATGGAACTCTAATCGAGTTCAAGATTTGCCTTCTAAAACACCCAAATAGGGCTACAAGCAATTAAGCCTAATTGGTCACCTTTTTTCTTATAACTTTAAAAATTCCCTAACAAGTACCCAAAAAAACTCCAATTTCAGACACCCTTTATGGAACCCTTCAATATTTCATTGGTTTTCACTCCTCAAACTATCCGTACACTAGGAAGCTATAAACATGCCTACAATTCAAGGTTTCAAGACAATAGGATTGTCTGCATAAAGATATAGTTTCTTGGTACTTAAAAATCTTCACCCAAAACTCTCCTTCAAGTTGGCTCTCCTTCATACACCACTCTACCTCTCCACAATCTCAAGTTGAATCATTCAATGCATTCAACCCACTGTAAACCATTCGCAATGCTCTTCCATCCTAGGGGATCATTGCAAAAATAAAAAAACAAGCTTTATAGGGCCCTTCCTTCTGAATGCATATGGAAAAAGGAGTCACCTCACCCATTCCAATATCCATGCACTTTACATGGTGGAATGATGAGCTATGATGCCATTTGCATACCCTGCCTGGTTCAGACTAGCGACAGGGCTTAAAACAAACTAATATACAAACCTAAATCAAAATGCTAATACAAAACCACATAGAATCTAAAATGAACTACCCTAACATATTCATGAATGAAAGAAAGCAATCTAATCCATTAAAACACAAAATGCTCAGAAATTGATGAACTACAACTGTTTCTTCAATTACACACTCTGTACACAAACTTTACAAAATAAACCAACCTCTTGCAAAGTTTGTAGGAGGCCTTATATACTTGACCAAATCCCTATCGTACCAGTTTTAGATAGTTAAGAAACCACTTTTCTCGAAAATGCAATCATGCAACAAATGTTGCCAATGTTGTCAATGACAACATTGACAACTTTTACAAATTTTTGTGTTTTTCTTCCAAAATTGGTCAAAAGCTCATAAAACATAACCAAAATCCTATCTAAGGTCTTTAAACATCAAATAGGACTTGCAATCACTTCCTTGCCCAATTTGACATAAAAATTCATAAATACAACATTTTTTAACCATATTGGCAACATGTACTCAACTAGACAAATGTGGACAATACTTGCAAAGATGGTCATTGAGGACCTAATAAGGCCTCCTAATCTATCTCAACACACTCTAGGATCCATCTAATCCCATTATTGCACTATTGGTTTGGCTAGGACCACTACAAGCCAAAAACACATAAGAAGCCCTTGGTTACCTTTTAGCCCTACCTAGGTGCTCCTCCACCATACTCCCCCACCAAGGAAAGTCATGTCACTCCTGTGGACAAGATATCTTTAGATATTCCCACCTTCTTGAAATCTAAAGCTGCAATCCTTGATGCTTTTGATTTAGGCCTATTCTTCCACTTGATAAGGTGCTCCATGTACACCTTGTGCCTTGTGGTCTTCTGAACTCTGGAATCTAGTACTCTTTCCACCTCTAGCTTTGGTTTGGAAAGTAACATAGTGGATGCAACATCACTACTCACCCCTTGACGAATTTGACCCATCTCAATTGTTTTCCCTTTGAATTTGACCAAGTCTTGGACATTAAAAATAGGAGATATGCCTAAATCTGAAGGTAAGTCTATTTTGTAACCATTAGACCCATATTTGGCTATGATTTTGCAAGGTCCCACCCTCTTCATCTGAATTTTAGTAGGAAGATATTTCTGCAATCTGGATTTGTTCAATTGAACCATCACATAATCACCCACCTCAAACTGAATATCTCTCCTCTTTTCATCCACTTTGGCCTTCAACTTTTTTGTACTGTCTTATATGGTCTTCTTGACTTGATCTTGGATCTCCTTCATGGTTTGAGTGAAGTCCTCAGCATGACTACTCTTGTACTCCATGCCACCAAGATCCCTAAGCTCACACACACCTCTTGGGTGCATCCCATAAACTATTTCAAATGGGATTCTCCCTATGGTTCTGTTCTTGCTATCATTGTATGCATACTCAGCTTGAGGAATGACCACATCCCATGTTTGACCATACTCTTTAGTTAGGAAACTCAATAGGTTACCCAAAACCCTATTGACCACCTCAGTTTGGCCATTTTTCTGAGGATGGTAGGCTAAACCAAATGATGGATTATTACCCAATCTATTCCACAATGTTTTCTAGAAATGGCTCATGAATTTCACATCCCTATCTGTAACAATACTTAGGGGAATGCCATGAGTTCTCACAATCTCTTTAAAGAACAAATATTCTATATGTATAGCATCATGGGTAGTCTTGCAGGGTATGAAGTGACCCATTTTGCTAAATCTATCTACCACCACATATATACTGTCATATCCTTGCTTTGTCTTGGGTAGACCCATGATGAATTCCATGCTCACACACTCCCATGGACTATAAGGGACTGGTAAAGGTTGGTACAAACCTACATTGATTATTCCTCCTTTGGCATTCATGCATATTACACACTGCTCAACATACCTAGTAACATCCCTTATCAACTTTGGCCAATGGTAGAACCTTTGTACAAGCTCCAAGGTTTTGTTCATACCAAAGTGACCACTAAAACACCCATTGTGTTTCTCCTGTATGAGATTCTGTCTCATGGAACCTATTGGCCCACATAACTGATTACCCTTAAATAACAATCCATTTTGCAAAGTAAAATCAGAGAACTTGCTATGGAAATGATTCTAAAATTTAGTACATGTGACATAAAACTGATTGAATGATTGATAATGTTAAGTTGAAGATAATACAAGACATTAAATAAGTTAATGGTTTGTATTGTCATTGATGTCAACTTGACATTATCTATATGGTCATGTATATAATACCAAAGACCTCAGAGAATCAATGGAACAAAGATTATGCTTTCAGTAATGCATAAAAGTCAAGTATTCACTAAGTGACAGATAACACCGACGGAGTGCACACCATCGGTAAAGGAAAAAAACCAAAGTCATAGTGATACCCAACAAGTAGAAGATAGTTTTTCCCAATGAAGCAAAATCACAGGATGCCCGACGAGCTGAAAACAGAGTTGCTCAACGAGTAAAATCCAAATGATGCCCTACGAACGGAGATCCCAAAGCTGACCGGAGTGACACCGATGGAATTGGCAGTTGTCACCGACGACTAACTAATAAGTTGACTGATAGAATAGAGAGTTTAGAAAATGACAAAATATCTAGCTAGCAAGAGCTAAAGATAGACTTAACTGGTTTTTTTCATTATTTTATTTGACTAGAGTTAAGTGACTGATTTAAAGAAGATTTTTATAGTTGGCATAAAGATAAATGCGAGATAAATCAGGAGTTATGCTTTAAATTAGATTGGATGGATTGTTTCTCACGCCAAGAATCAAGAATCAAGAATCAAGAATTAAGAATCAAGAATCAAGAATTAAGAATCAAGAAATGGTGAATATCATGTCTATATAAGAGACAAGATTAATTCATTTCCAAAAACAAATGAAGGGGATGGATAGAAGGAGGATGCTGAAGAGAAACTGATGAAGGATAACTTCATACAGTCCTGATCAATCAAGCTAAAGGAGAGCTAAAGAATTCTGCAGACACTGACGAATAGTGAAGTACAACATCATAGAGGAGAAAGTGTAGAGCACAAAGAATTGAATTGATACATTAATCAGAGAGGTAATGTACTTAAATAGATCTGAAAATGTGCAATTCAAGTTGCATTAGAAACAGGTCATTGTGTTTCAGTTTAACCATTGAAGCATCAAGCCTCTTAGTAGAGTAGGACTTAATAGTCTTCTATATATTAAGGTAAATCCCAAGGAGTTCTATAAAGGTTTATTCATGAAAGTAGCATTGGACTTGCCAGATACCTATTGACATTCTAAGAAGAAGGTTGATTCAAGGATGGTAGCAAGATTTACCTAAAGCCTATTGACAGTCTAAGAAGGAGGCTGATTCAAGGATGGTAGCAAATAGATGCCCGATACTAAGTGAAAACCTCTATGTATAAAATCCTCTAACAAGGTCACACCTAATAGTATGTTTGTAACCTTTAACAGGGTGGGCTCCTAACAACGCTCACTTCAGAAGAGTGAAAATTTGGGGTACTGGTCCTAGTGGTTTTTTCCCTTAACAGGGTTTCCTCATTAAAATTCATGTCTTATGTGTGTATGGTTTATTACTTTACTATTTTACATTTCACATATGCATTTCTGGATTGATCGGTATACTCTACATATTTAGTGAGTGTCAATAAATATTTTTTACTGCTTATCAGTAATCAAGGAGAATAAGGTCAGAAAAGGAAAAATGACAGATAGTTAAATCATTATTAGTATTTCATGGCATGCATCTTGTAGGGACTTAATAATTTGAGGTTTATTGATTGGTGGTTGATTTTAAGGATAAGTTTTTGAAGCCACTGATTCATCCCCCCTCTCAATTATTACTAATAGTACACACCTTGTAGGCTTCACCAAAGTCTTCATCTGCCTTGTAGAGATCTCTAAAACTCTCTATGCCAATACTATTCAACTGAACTTCTTGGACTATCAATAACCTCCTACTTAGTGCATCTGCAACCTTGTTTATGTTGGCAAGTTGACTCCCAACGAGTATATGACTTATTTTGTGTTGTCATTATAGAAAAAAAGTCATATGAAGTTTTGACAACAAACTTTGAAGTGGAAATTGACTAAGTATAGAAGACAAGCCAGAACAAAGATATACAGATGATTAGAGCACCATCACACATGCATATGACCGATTTAGACTAAGCACCTTTAGACATAATCTCTATGATATGTTGTTATGCTTACCCTATACACGCATGGTATGGAATGTCAGTACATATAAGTTACAGAAAGAAAAAGTACACTAGCAGTCCAAAAAATAGAGTATGAAGCCAACTTTAGTTTTTTGATTAGAATATAATATTTTGTTTTGTAAAGGCTAAGAACCTATTGTAATAAGTTTGTAATAATGTATTAAACATTATTGTAGGCACGCTTAAGACAATT
This sequence comes from Thuja plicata, assembly GCA_018584345.1. Lineage (NCBI taxonomy): Eukaryota > Viridiplantae > Streptophyta > Pinopsida > Cupressales > Cupressaceae > Thuja > Thuja plicata. The sequence continues at coordinate 366,163 of MU224580.1, forward strand.
GTTTTGGAAGCGTTGTGAATTTTGTTTTTAGGCCGACTAAGGTCTTGTTTATATTCGTGTCTATTCAGGCACACACACACACACACACATAACATGCAAAGTTGTATTAAGAAGAGTTGTTGTGAATATGCAGAATAGAAATATAAAGGAATAGGATAAGATGTCAGAATGAGATAAATCTCTTAGGAGTATAAGAGCATCAACGCATAAACAGAAATGATCATACAATTGTGTCATATGTAGTAGTTTACTCTTTTGATATAGTGTATATCAACTATCAGAATGTTGTAGCCTTCATCCTATTGAGAAGTGATCTTTTTGGACAATGATTCCTCACCCCTAACAGGGTTAGTTGTAAAAGAATCCTAACAGTGTTAGACCCTTAACCAGGTCATTTTACTCACATTGTAAAGACTACTCCTATCAGGGCAAAGGAACTTTAACAGGTTCATCATACTAGTGCAATATTTGTGGCTACTAATTCCCACCAGGGTTTTCCTCTGATCAAGGTTTCCCCATAATCATATCATGTGTTATGTGTTCTTGTGTTAAGATTCAATTGATATATATTTAATTTATGTTTAAAGTTTCTAAAATATAATAAATAGACAAACACTCATTCACCCCCCTCTCTATGTTTCTAACAATTGGTATCAGAGCTCTGGTCCTCTAAAAGAAAGTTTAACCACTTGAGGAGATAATGGATTCAGCTGAAGAAAAATATCTAAAAAAAAATCTTGAAGCAACCCTTGAAGATCTAGACAGATTTGAGAAATAAGATGAGGAACTTAAACTAAAAGTTGATGGCTCACAAATGCTTATCAAAAAGTAAAGAAAAGATTTGAAAGATTGCTCTACAAATGATTTGGGTAAAATGGTCAAGAAAATGAATGAAGAAAACATGTCTTTAAAGGATAAGATAGAAGAATTGAATGATCAGTTAATTGATAGCCTAACAGCTATTGAAGAGAAGAACAAAGAAAATAAACAGTTAGATGAAGAACTCATGCAAGCTAATATGAAAATCTCAGAGTTAGAAAACATCAATAATAAAATTGAAGCTGAATTATCAGGAGTAAAAGATAAGATTGATAAACTACACACAAGTTCTGATCTAATTCAATCACAACTTTATGCAGAAAAGCTAAAAGGGGATACCACTGGTATGGGATACAGTGTAGCTCAAATTTAAATCAACTCAATTCAAGAAAGGAAGAAATCACAAGAGACATCCACTGAAGTAAAGAATATTACAGAGGTTAAAACTGAACCACCTAAAGATGAACTCAAGCAAGTTAACAAAACTTGTTATGCTTGTAAAAAGCATGGAAACTTGGCAAGAGATTGTAAAGAAGTAAGAAATTTTAATGGTTATTGTTACTCCTGTAAACATTTTGGTCACAGGGCTATTTATTGCAGGAAAAAACAAAGAAATTAGTCACAATTAAACCAAAGGAATCAGACTCAATATAATCAGAGAAATCAACCTCAAAGAAACTTGCAAAACATTACATTTCAGATATGTAATTACAATGGACACACAGCTAAACAATGTAGCATGATGAAGAATAATATCAGACCTCCTATCATCTGTCACTCATGTGGAAAAGCTGGACACATCTCAAAGTTTTGCAGGTCAAGAACACAAAGATAAGAAAATCCTAAAAATTCTCTATTTGAAGAATCACAAGAAGTTAAGTTTGTACAAACTAAAGCTGATTCAGATAAAATATGGGTTAAAGTAAAGAAGGATAATGAAGAGAACAAGGTAGTAGATGAATCCTTAGTGGATGCACCTTCTACTTTTGATAGTTGACCCTCATGGTCTTAGGGGGAGCTATTCTATCTCTAAACTCTTGCGTGGCTGGTATACTCATCTCTGAGTATGCGCCTTTGAATTCATGTCAGTGATAAAAACAGAATGCAGTATGAATTCACACATTGTCTATACTAAATTCTAAATAAAGTTTTAAAGTCTCAGTGAAAGCACGTAAGGCATTAAATACATAAAAACTTTATATAAATCGGTGGATTGATTGATTATTCTCATTGTTTACATATGAGATCATAAAATTTGTAGAGCATAGGAGAACTAAGCATCAAATATTCAAAGGTATCGATTTGATCAGTTGGTGAACTGATTACAAGTTGAAACAAAACCCTAGCAGTCACATCATTTCAAATTGTCGTGAAACCCTATTTATCCAAGTAACAAGTAAGTATGGCCACTCCAGTTGTATTCGACATTGCTGAAAGGAAAAGATTTGTGTTTAAGAAGCATCCCTCAAGTCTATGCTAGATGATGTAGGAGAATTTTATAAGACTCCGCTAGGAGTCATTCATGTAGAAGACATTCACATGTACATATACTGTAAAAAGAAAATTATTGGAGATAACAGTATTGCTACTCTCTTAGCCTCAATGATGAAACTAGACTATTAATTCAAGGATGAATACGTGCATCTCACTGATAACCCTATCTTTGAGTACTCTAATGCGCATGAGTTTTACGAGCTAGAATGGGTGAAAATCCTATTCAGCAAAATACATGATGACCTTTGTTGGATTGGTGAAGTTCCCGTTCATATTACTGCAGACCTAATTCATGACATGACTGGACTTCCTAAGACAGGACCAATTCTTCCAATTGGTAAAGATGTGAAAAAGCAGGTTGAACAAGCTTGTTTATCCAGAAGTGATAGGCACAGTATGGTAGTTGATCTCATTAAGGATGATGACATAAAACTGGTCACCATGATACTAGGTTACAAATTTCAGCACACAAGCAGATTAAATAGTGTATCTGTAGCTACTGTACTGGCAACAGTGAAAATGGTGAAGGAAAATACTCAGTATAATCTATGTGAGATATTATGTGCTTAATTGAATGACAACATTTGAGCTATTAAGCATGACAAGAGCAAGATATCTAGGTTTGGCTCTTTGATCATCTATTTGTACTTCCACATTGTTGGTAAAGTTGCAAATCTTTACCTAGACAGAAGTAAACCTACCATGTCACAAATTTCACTAAAGGCTACTTCAGAGAGTAGCATGAATGATTCTATGGACATAGATATCAAAACTTTTAGGATTAAAATGTAGAAGAGGTTCAGGATATCCGAGAAGATAGTTGAGAAATACAAAGAAACCATATGTTTCATGGTGGAAACTGACTATACTTGCATGGAGGCAGTTGAACCTAGAACAAAATGGATTCACCCCCTCGGATAGGAAGTTGAAGAAAATGTATTGGAAGGTTATGCACAAGTTCTCCTATCTGTGCCCAAGGATTCCAATGAACCTAGATGGGGTACTTACAGAGAAAAGACAAATCAAGTTAATTCTGTCTTGTACAATGCAGACAACAAGAGGAAGGCATCAAGGATTACTTCAAATATATTAAAAGTTCATGGAGTTACACAAGAATACCTAGACAAAGATAGGGAAGAAAAAATTGCAAAAGAACTTGAGAAAACTCCTGCAGAAGTAAAAATGGGAAAGTATGATGATATGTCTAAGAAGAAGAAAAAGAAATCTGATGAAGGAACATCTGCGCCATCAACTACCATTAATCTAGAATCTTCTCCACCTTTTGTACCCAGCAAGTTGACTAGAAGGAAGAAGAAAGGTCCCACAAGTCATCCATCCTCTAGGACCACAAGGAGAAAGGTAAAGAACACACAAGCCCTTCCTGAGGTAGGATTTAGGGCTAGTCTAACAGTCCTAAAGAATAGAATTTTTAATGAAGGCATACTAGAATCTATCAATAATGTCTATGATAAGTATCAAGAGATAGACAAATCAAAAATTCATTCAATGATTATATCTCATGTGATTAAGTTCAAGAAGTCAGTATTGGAACTCAAGACAGTCATACTAGACATATTAAAAAGGCAAGAAATTGAAGAGGATAAGAGAAGAAACATTAGATAGTCTTCTCCCTATTTTCTCGCATGATGAGAAAGATATATTGTTGGACTTAGTAAAACCTCATCTCAGAACTAAAACTAGAACACATCATATCATGTATAAAGAATATGATTTGGTTAGTGAAGAGACTCAAAAATATTTTGAGTGGGTATTTCTGGATAGAAATATGTATCCATCAATGGTGCCTATATCTAAGGCAGCTCTAGTTCCTCCCAAACAGGTTACAAAACAAGTAATTCAAGGTGCCCATATGACAGGTACACAAGTTTCAATGCCCAAGATCACATCACCTTCTGATACAGCCAAAGATTTAGAAGAAACTATTGTAATTGACGTTGTCAAGATATCCATGACCACTTCTGACAATGACATAGAAGAAGTTGAAAAAGGATTTGTAAGCACTGAAGAGACAAATGTGGTATGCGCTGATGACACATCTTTACAACAAGATGAAGTTCCCTCTAAAGATTCAATAGAATTGAATAAAGAGGAAGACAATCAAACTAATGAGACACCAGTAATGGAGACCCCCATAAAAAGTGAATGTATGGATACTAGTCAGAATACTATATTCACCCCATCCTTTCAACCATCAACTTCATTGTTGTCAAGTTTAACTCCTGACTCAGCAAGTCTAGATGCATGGGGAGAAGAAGACTTGATAAAGATCAGTGTCCTAGCCATGGAAAAAACCAAAGAGAAATAAGTTATGAGAAACCATCTCTTTTTGGAGTCAGTGAACATTCTGAATGACCTAGTGCCTGCAGACAAGAAAGTGGCTAAAATTCAGTCAGTTGATGATGTAGATAGTATCTTGACAAGCTTCAAAGCACACTTTACAAGTTTAGTAGACTCAGCTACTAGAATTGCAGAAGATGAGTATAAAAAGGAAATATTGAATGAACTGATAAAGAATTTTTCCTTAGATTTAAAGTCATTAAATATTGGTCAGACAATGTTGAAAGAGTTGGCATCAAAAGGCAGAAAGGTTATAGAAAATTGTATGGACAGAGGCAAACTCACCTATGAACATGTCAAAAAGATAGAAGAGGTAGATATCTTAGTTGATAACATAAGAAAATTAGTTGAAACATCATCCCAAGACATAAAAATCTGAAAAAATATCTATCAAGGTCAGATAGACAAGATAGAAAAAGCTAAAATGGAGATCAGTAAGATAAGGCTCAGGCAGACTCAATTGAGAAATGCACTTGCGCCCTCCTTAGCAGTTTTGGATGAGAACATTAAAAATATTGATGCAACCATTGCTACCTAAGATCAAGGACCCAATATCGATCTGACAAATATAGAAAAGCTTACATATGCCTTATGTACCCATCTACAAAAAATTGATGCACTAAAGGCATTCTGGCAGCAAGAGATCAAAAATCTGCAGATAGCTTATCCAGATGTGTACATGGAGTAAGTATCTAGAGACTTACAATTTTGACACCTTTTTCATTAGTTTAAAAGGGGGAGTAAAGTATGTATGGGGAGTAGTGTATATATATGCAAAGAAATATGATATAGTATATGTTAAAGGAAGATACTATACAGTTTTTGGTGTTAGTCAATTTTGAGTAACTTGGCTACATTCCTTTGTTGCCATTAATGACAAAGGGGGACATTGTTGGAAAGTTGAATCCTAGGGAGTATATGAATTATTTTGTGTTGTCATTATGGCAAAAAAGTTATACAAAGTTTTGAAGTGGAAATTGACTAAGTATAGAAGACAAGACAAAACAGAGATATACAGATGATCAGAGCACCAACGCACGTGCGTACGACCGATTTAGACTAAGCGCCTTCAGAAAAAATATTTATTATGTTGTTATTCTTTTCCTATACATGCATGGTATGAAATATTAGTACGGATAAGTTACAGAAAGAACAAGTACACTAGTAGTCTAGAAAATAGAGTATGAAGCTGACTTCACTTTCTTGATTAGCATGTAATCTTTTGTTTTGTAAAGGCTAAGTGCCTATTATAATAAGTTTTTAATCATATATTAAACATGATTGTAGACACACTGAAGCCAATTTGTTTGGAAGCGGTGTGAATGTTGTTTTTTAGGCTGACTAAGGTCTTGTTTATAGTCGCGTCTATTCAGGCATGGACATGTATATATATAACATGCAAAGTTGTATTAAGAAGAGTTGTTGGAAATATGTAGAACAAGAATATAAAGGAACATGATAAGATGTTGGAATGAGATAAATCTCTTAGGATTATAAGATCATCAACACATAAATGGAACTGATCAGACAATTGTGTCATATGCAACAGTCACTTTTTTGATATAGTGTATATCAACTATCAGAAGGTTGTAGCCTTCATCCTATTAAGCAATGATATTTTTGGACAGTGAGTCCTCACCCCTAATAGGGTTAGTTTTAAAACACTCCTAATAGGGTTAGACCCTTAACTAGGTCATTGTACTTGCATTGTAAATGGTGCTCCTAACAGGGCAAAGTAACTTTAACAGGTTCATCATACTAGTGCAATATTTGTGGGTACTAATTCCCACCGGGGTTTTCCTCTGATCAAGGTTTCCCCATAATAATATCATGTGTTATGTGTTCTTTTGTTAAGCTTCAATTGATATATATTTGATTTATGTTTAAAGTTGCTGAAATAGAATAAATAGACAAACACTGATTCACCCCCCCTCTCAGTGTTTCTAACAGTTTAATTTCTCTTTCTTGTGCTTAATTGTAAATGTGAATGCTTGCAAGTATTCCATCCATTTTAGATTTCTATTAGTTAGTTTCTCTTGAGTATTGATATAGCTAAGGGCTTGGTTGTCAGTAAACACAACAAAATCATTGGGTAATAGGTAATGCCTCCACTTTCTAAGTGACTGAACTAAGGCATATAGTTCCAAGTCATAAGAAGCTTATTTATTCTTAGCTTCATTTAATTTTTCACTAAAGAAGGCTAGTGGCCTACCTTCTTGACTTAACACACCCCCTACTTCTATCCCACTTGCATCACACTCAATGACAAATAAATTGTCAAAACTAGGCAAGCTTAAGATAGGTTTTGTGGCTACTTGTTTCTTCAAAATTTCAAATCCTTTTTCTACTTCTAAGTTCCACCTAAACTTGGTTTTTACCCCACCCTTGATGGTATCTAACAATGGTGCACAAATACCACTGAAATTTCTAATAAATTTCCTATAAGATTGGGCTAAGCCATGGAATATTCTTACCTCAGTTGCTGTGGTATGTGGTGTCTAGTTCAGGATAGCTGCAACATTGTCTTGATCCATCTTCAAGGACCCCTTGGACACTAACAAGCCCAAGTATACCAATTCTTTCTTGGAGAACTCACATTTCTCAAGATTGATAGCCAACTTCTCTTCATGTAACCTCTGCAACACAAATTCTACATGATTGATATGCTCCTCACTTTTCTTACTAAATATTAGTATATCATTAAGATATACAACTACAAACTTCCCTGTGAAGTCCTTGAGCTCTTCATTCATGAGCCTCATGAATGTTCTTGGAGAATTTGGAGGCCAAATGGCATCACAAACCATTCATATAACCCATCCGTGGTCTTTAATGCCATTTTCCATTCATCCCCTTCCTTCACCCTAATTTGGTTTGAACCCTCTAACATAAGAAACATCATTTTTTTTCTTCTTTCCATCAATTGTTATTGTGCCCAATCGATAGGTTCGGGTAGATCCTTCATAACCAAAATTGATTAATCCTCAATTCCACTTCTTAAGGTTGATTAAATTTCCTTTATCGCCAGACATGTGATGAGAAAATTCATTGTTAATAAACCATGCATTTTCTTATTCTTTTACATTTAAATAAATCTATATTGTTGGTGTATTTAATTATTTCACCTAGTAAGTCATTCTCCTGGGTTCTAAAAACACATGTTTCTTAAGTTTACTTATAGACCACATAGCAATATTGGTACAAGACCACCTTAAGGTCTTTGATAGATCTTTAGAATTTTTTTTTCTTGTAGGTTAATTTTTCCAATCACCAGTTAATAAGGACTAATATATAAAGTCCAAGGTGTGTTTAGTGAGTGTTTAGAGTCAGTAGTGATTAGGGTTTAGTAATTGATGAGATCAAGTTGTATCTAGAGGTCTATGTCCTTAAAAGTCAACCAAAAGGTCAAAGGGTTGACAAAAAATCCAAAAAGGAGTAGCATTTATGGTTTTGGTGTTTTTGAGTGTTTTAAGGTCATATTTTAATGTTTAGGACCAAGTTGGGGCATTGAAAGTGGAAATTGCTCATTTGAGCAAAATATGTAAAAGTTGTCATGACAACTTTTGCAATTTTGCAAAGTTGTCATGACAACATTTCCTAAAAACTAGGAAAGGGATTTAATAGTGCCAAAATAATGACATGAGGGTCCAAACATGTGGGAATAAGGTATATAAGGTGGAAAAAACTCTAATCCAGGAGTTAGTTGTCATTTTGTACGGACTGTGTGTGAAGGAGTGAATTAGACTGTATTTTGACAACAAAGCTTTGATCCAGTTTTTTAATGGATAGAAAGTGATAAGTTAATGCATTGAGAATTTATGTTTTTTCATGTAGTTACTTTTTGTGGAATTGGTTTTATCATTTTGTGTTACTGGTTAAGGTTTTACAAATTCTTTCATTTCTTCTAGTTCACTGTCTGGTTTTGAGGCAGTTATGTAAATATGCCTCCCTCTTGAATTCTCATGGTCAGAATCCTATGGCCTCTTGGATTCAAATAGGGGAATCCATGTACATTGTGTATATAGATTGTGGAGTCATTTTGTGTAGGGGAAGAAATTTTAGCATCAATCCCTAGGCGAGCGCCAGTGCATTCTGGTTAGGAGCTTGAATGGAACAGTAGCAAGAAAGCTTGTCCAGTGGATTGGTTGAACCCAGTCAATGGTGGGGTCATGTAGAGAGGTGAGTCCTTGTTAGTTGGATGCAAGGATAATTTCAGAAAAGTTGGGTAAGACATTCAAAATGAACCAAGAAATTAGAATGTGTACATGTTCCCTAAAACCCATGAAAATAAGGGTTTCTTGGAAATCCTATGTACAAACAAGGTGACGTCTTAAAATCCTAGAGCCTAGGATGACCTCACAAATAATCCAAAGTTAATCCATAGGGGTGTTAAGGGATTTTGGGAGAAAATCCACATTTTTAGTATATAGGAGGGCTAGTTAGGCCTAAAAAGGCTATAAGGGCTAGTAGGCCTAAAACTTGAAATTTGAGGACCCGATTGAAACCAACAATTGGGATTCATCAAAAATGATAAAAATCAGTAAGAAGTGACCTATGAATGGTCAGGGACCCTAATGTCATGAGGAAAGGGTATTTTGGAGAGCAAGTGACAATTAAGGATTATGGGTACATGGTGGAATGAAGATGGCAAAAGAGGGAGTTTGAAATTGGTGGAGAGTTCACAAGTGGAAGGAGGATCTTGGAGTTATCGTCTAGTTAGGGTAGTGAAGAATAACCTAAAGAAGACCTAAGAGAGAGGTCTTAATTTTGTAGCAAGAGTGATCTTCCCATGAAATTGGTATCAAATCTATTCAAAGGCTTGGGATTTGATTAGTTCATGTCACAGAGGAGTGAATCCATATGAGAAAGCATCATGGTGACCAATGCTGAATTGGAAAGGGACTTTTCAGAGAAGAAAGACAAAAGTAGGTTTCTTGAAGAAGCTATGGAAGAGATGAAGTTGAAGATGGAAGAGGTTGTAGAGACAGCCAAAAAGATGAAAGAATAGATGAGGGAAGACAAGGATAAGGGAAAGAAACTAGTAGAGGAAGAGATAGAATCAGAGCCAGACCCTCCTCTACCTGAGGAACCATTACTCAAGACCTTCAAAGCATTGAGTGGAAAGGCTCTAGAAGGAATTCCAGTGTTCTCTGGTAAGATGGATGTAGGGATGGTTATGGAATGGATTGAAGGCATGGAGAACCACTTCGAATGTGATGGAATAACAAACGAACAGAAGGTAAATATAGCCAAGTCTAGTCTAAGAGGAAAAGCAATCACATGGTGGAAGTTTCTGCAAGAAGAAATGGAGAAAGAAGGGAAGAATCCCATAGAAAATTGGAAATATATGGTGGCAAAGGTGAAGGAGAACTACCTTCCAGAAGACTATGACATTCAGCTACATAAGAAAAGGAAAAACCTTAGACAAAAGGACCTAGATGTGCCATCATATATAGAAGAATTCTAGAAGCTTTGTCTTAGATTAGAGTACAAGAGATAGAGAGCATCAAGGTTGCTTGGTACCTTAATGGATTAAGGTGGAATATACAAGAAGAGCTCAGCCTCTTTACCCTAACCTCCATTCATAGTTTCTTTCAAATGGCTCTAAAAGTGGAAGAGAAACATAGAAAGAAACAAGACTCTAACTCTAGAGGAAGAGGAAGAGGTAGAGACAATAGAGGTGTCCATAGAGGTGGTTCAAGTGGAAGAGGCAATGATAGTAGGAGCCAAGGTGACTCAAAATATGCAGAACAAGGACATGATTCAAATAATAGAGGTGGATATAGCAGAGGTAGAGGTTCTTATAATAGTGGAAGGGGAAGATCAAGGGGTTTTGGAAGTTCTCATTTTTCTTCCATGAAATGCTACAACTCTAGACAATTGGGGCAACCTGCATATAGATGCCCTGACAAACCCTTAGCTTCACAAGGAGAGAAAAAGATTGCCGATGTCCAAGAAGAGGATTGTTCTAAACAATCAGAGGTGAGTCTAGATTTAGAGAAGGGAGAGCATCTCATGTTGAGAAGAATCTTGATCAAGACACCCACTAAAGATGAACATAAGTAGAGAAGGGATATTTTTAGAGTCAGACCCAAGATATTGGGAAAAGTGTACAAAGTTATCATTGATTCAGGGTCCAGAGATATGTTGTATCTAAGGAGAAAGTAGAGAAATTGATACTCACCAAGATTCCACATGTGTGTCCCTATAAATTTACCTGGTTAAACAAGGGGCAAAACATATTGGTAAATGAGCAAGTGTGGGTAAAATTCACTATTGGCAAGTATCAAGATAGGATACTTTGTGATTTTTTTCCAATGGATGCATGCCATCTATTGCTTGGTAGACCATGGCAGTATGATAGAGAAACAATCCATCATGGAAAAGAGAATAAGTACTCTGATGCAAAGTGGGCAACTAGAAGCCTCTAGATGACCCAAATAGGGAAATGTATCCCAAACTCCTTGATTTTTGGCTAAAGTTCTTCACACTTATCACAAGTGTGGGAAAAGGACTGGTTAAGGCTATCACAACCCCAAAACCCCAAGGGAAACCTAATCACTAGGTTTCACCAATCCTACAACACCAACTACCAAGAGTGGTTTCACAATTCACTTGACCCAAGTTCTTAACAATACCCCCAAAGTGAGTGAAAGGACCAGGGGTGACCTATGCTCATAGGTGGGGTCTATTTAGGTCCCTATAAAATAGTTCCAATGGTTCTTTCACTCATTTGCAACCTATAAGACATAGTTGCTTCACAATCTCAAGACTAGGCTTGTAGCCTTTTTCAGAAGGAAATTTGACCTTAAATGAGATTCTTACACATAACCCCCATAATTGATTAGGGATTCAAGAAACCTTTATGTCCTAAGACTCTAGAATTAAGCCCTAGAACATAGAAATGAGAAAGAGACAGGATGATACACAAAAGTTCTTCTGCAATTAGGGATAATTAGGCCTACACTTACACTTGAAGTTCCTTTAGGATGCATACAAATACCAAAATAATGATTGGATCATGTGAGGGTGTATACAAGGGTCTCTTCCTCCGATTTAGAGCCTCTGATCAATCCCCAAGTGAGAGTTATGATTGGTGTCCTAATTCTAGATGGGTGCATACATAAGGATATACACCTAGGGCATCATTTTAACTCCATCTCCCTGCATTTTGGAGAACCTATCCTACAAAATCTTAAAGAGAACCATATAAAAAAACTTTCCATAGAGGGTTATTGAATTCCCATGGTGGAAAAGTGAAATACACTCAATTCTCTCCTAAACCTTGATTTAGGGCCTACATAGCAGGCAATGAGTTTGTAAAATTGATAACTTTCAAACTAATATTGATCAACACACAAGACCAAAATAAAATGAAATAAGATTCACATCATTAACCCTTAGTGTCATAATTTCATGTCCTTCTATCTGTACCCAATCGTACACAATGATTGTTTCTTGGGAATGCAGGAAAATGGTTATTTTTATTAATTTTTGAATGCAAAATTACATGATTAGCCTACCACCCACCCTAAAGGTCTTTTTAGGATCTCCCAATAGTTACATGACATTTTTGAATTGATTTGACCATTTGGGAGTTGTTTTTCAAAAAGTTGTTAAGTTTGATCAAAAGTTGCTTGACAACTTTTACATATTTTGTAATTTTGTAAATCTAGTGACCAAACTTGGTCAAAATGTTATTTTTGTGATCCCTAGTGGATCCAAACATGAAAAATGTAAGTATAACCTATTCCTAGGGTTTTGGACCATTAATGACCAATAGCTGACCAAGGGCTCATAATGTGCCAAAGTTGGAACTATGGCCTTACAAGGTGGTCTAGTGACTAACCCAATGTCTTAACATTAATAAATGCCTCTTAGGACCTTGAGAGAACCCCTAGGTCACATAGGAACACTTGGTTCATTCAGGGTGCTCTTGCACCATACTCATGAGATTTGAACTCAAGTTCCCACTTGAGGATAACTGGTCAATAGTGGTTCCATGTTGTTGGATCTGGTCCTCTGTCATCCAGGTAGCATCTATTGGAGGGAGTCAATTCCATTTCACTAATTATTGCATGTACTTATTCTTCCTTTCCTACTTCAATACTTTGGTTTCCAAAATGGTGTCTAACTCCATTTGCTTTATTGGTGGGAGATCTGTCACATAGTCTCCATCATCTTCAACTTGTAATCCCTACTCATTTACAATGTCTGCAACACACTTGTAAGGAGTGAGGTTTGCAATATTAAAAATATGAGAAATCAGTAAAGTAGGGGGCAAGGAAATCTCATATGCATTTTCACCTATCTTGGTGAGGATTGTGCAAGGACTGATTTCCTTCATGTGCAACTTTGAATATCTACCTTTAGGGAGTCTCTCCTTCCTTAGGTATGCCCATACCTTATCTACAACTTTGAAGTGAACTTCTCTTCTCCTCTTGTCTAGTTGTGCTTTGTATTTCATAGTTGACTCTTGTAGTGACTCTTTTGCTTCTGCCTGCACTTTAGATATTAATTTAGCTAACTCCTCTCCTTGTGCACTCACTCTGAGATCAGATCATAACTCTGCTAAATCCAATGGACCTTTAGGATGAGGTCCATACACCGTTTGGAGTAGTGTCTTTCCAGTGGACCTGTTCATGGAGTCATTGAATGCAAATTATGCCTGAGGTACGATCATGTCCCAAATTTGTGTGTTCTATTTGGTTAAGAATCTCAAGAGATTTCCAAGGGATTTGTTTACCACCTCCATTTTTCCATTTGTTTATGGGTGGTATGCTGAACTATAAGTCAAATTTGTGCCTAATTTCTTGAAAAGTGTCCTCCAAAAGTGACCTTGAAACTTCACATCTCTATCAGACACTATTGTTTGTGGTAGACCATGGATTCTAACCACCTCCTTAAATAATAGATGTGCTATATGGAATGAATCATTTTTTCTCTTGCAAGGAATAAAGTGCACCATTTTTCTAAACATGTCCACAATTACAAAAACACTATCATAACCCTGCTTTGTCCTTGGCAAACCCATGACAAAATCCATTGAAATTGATTCCCATGGCCTAGAGGGAATTGGTAGGGGTTGGTAAAATCCTTGGTTAGTGGATACACCCTTTTCTTTCTAGAAAATAGTACAAGATTCAACAATTTTCTTGACTTCATTTCCCATCTTTGGCCAAAAATAACTTCTTTTTACTAATTCAGTGGTCTTATCTATCCCAAAATGTCCTCCTAAGAAACACTAATGTTTGTCCTTAATAATATTTTTCCTCATGAAACATTTAGGAATGTACAATTAGGCTCCTTTAAACAAGAGTCCATTCTAAATCAGGAAATTAGAAAAATTAGTATGGTATTTGCCAACCATTTTAGTACATACCTCAAAAACTTCTCCAAATTCTAGATCATCAGCATATAGGTGTTTTAGGGAATTAATCCCTACACTCTGAAGTTGAACTTCCTCAACTAATCCAATCCTTATACTTAGGGCATCAGCCACTTTTTTTTCCACTCCCTTTTTATGCTTTATGTTGAAGGTATATGCTTGCAACTGTTCCATCCATTTAGTGCGTTTGACTCCAAGCTTCTCCTGACTGTTTGGAAAACTTAGTGCATGGTTATTAGTATAAACAATGAATTCTTTAGGGATTAAATAGTGTCTCCACTTTTTCAAGGCTTGCACCGTTTCATAATGTTCTTAATCATAAGTAGAATACCTCTTCTTTGCATCATTCAATTTTTCTGAGAAAAATGCTATAGCCTTACCTTCTTGGCTCAAGACTGCACCTATAGCCAAGTTTCTTGCATATGTTTCAACTATGAATAAATTGTTGAAGTCAGGGAGCACTAGGATTGCGTATTGTGCCACTCTATTCTTGAGATATTGAAATGCATCTGCGCTTCTTTATTCCACTCAAATTTGGTCTTCTTTCTACCTTTTATTGTGTCCAACATAGGAGCACACACATGGCTAAAATTCTTAATAAACTTTCTATAGAAAGTTGCTAAACCATGAAAAATTCTAACATCGCCTTGGTTCTTTGGTGGAGACCAGTTGACTACTTATGCAACCTTCTCTGGATCCATTTTGAGAGTGCCTTGGGAGATGACAAATCCTAGGAAGATGAGTTCCTTCTTCTTAAACATACATTTTTCCAAGTTAATCGCTAACTTGTGCTGATGGAGTCTCCTTAGAACCTACTCAACATGATCAAGGTGTTCCTCTTTGCTATGAATATAAATTAGAATGTCATCCAAATATATGACCACAAACTTTCCAATAAAATCAATAAATACCTCATTCATGAGTCTCATGAATGTACTAGGAGCATTACTCAAGCCAAAAGGAATAACAAGCCACTCAAACAAACCTTCAGTTTTCTTAAACACTATCTTCCATTTATCTCCTGGCTTAATCCTGATTTGATGATAGCCTGATTTTAAATCAATCTTAGTAAATTAACAAGCAGTGCCTAGTTGGTCCAGAAGATCTTTCGTTCTTGGGATTGGAAATCTATATCTTAATGTTATTTTGTTTAGGGCTCTGCTGTCAGTACATAATCTCCACTTGCCATCCTTTTTAGGGGCTAAAACTAATGGGACAACACATGGACTGAGACTCTTTTGGATGAGTCCCTTCTCTAATAGTTCATTGACTTGCCTTGCAATCTATGCATGCTGCACAAGTGTTAACTTGTATGGGGCCTTATTAGGCAAGGAGGAACCAGGTATCAAGTCTATTTGGTGACTGATATCTCTTTAGGGAGGGTTTTGGGTAGATCACTGATAGTGACATCACTATATTTTTTGAGTAGTTTCTAAACTTCATCAGGTATGGGATCATCATTATCAGATCTTACACTATCCTTAGGCTTGGAGATCAAGACATAGGCTTCAATTTTAGGCTCCCTCAATACTTTCAGCATTTCTTTTTCCCCCATGGTTACGACAGTAGGTTCCTTCTCTATTTTGGTATCAGGCAAGGGCTTCATAATGAATGTTTTTCCATCCTTAGTGATAGAGTAGGTATTTTTCCTAAAATGGTGTGTGGCATCTACAACATACTGCCAAGGCCTACCTAGGAGAATGTGGGAGGCATCCATCTCCACAACATCACAAAGAACTTTATCTTTAAAGTTTGCTATTGAAAATTCTATCCATGCTTGTTCAGTCACTAAGGTTTGTTGACCCTTTGTTAGCCAAGAGAAATGATAAGGAAAAGGATGAGGCTTCTTAGGGAGGTTTAACTTTTGTACCATTTCACAAGATACTAAATTTTTAGTTGAGCCAGAATCTATAAGTAAATTACATACCTTCCCATTTCATTTGATCTTTGTCTGGAAGAGATTCTTTCTTTGAGGAGGTTCTTAGCTTTGTGGAACTTGAAGGAAGACTTGTCTCATCATAAAAATTGCTCCCTCCTCTAGTTCGAAGTCCCTTGCATTTGCATTGTATTCTTTCTTTTCCTCTTGAATGAGTTGAGCTCTCCTTTCACCTTGGTTGTTGTTATTTATCTTTTCAGGGCATCTTCCTGCATGGTGTTTGAATTGGTTGCAGTAGTAACACCTTAATGGTCCATTTCCTCTTCCAATGTTTTTCCTTCCCCTATTGAAGGGTCTTCTCCCTCTATAGTTACCTTTGAAGTTTGGATCACTATTTTCTTTATCTCCTTGGTCTGGGGTCCTGCTGCTACTACCACTATATTTCCCTCTATTCCAAGAGGTTCCTCTTCCTCTGAATTTCTTCCCACTGTCATTACTCTTTCCCTTTCCAAACTCTTGTTTTCTCTTCCACTTTTCCTCTACCTTGAGTGCCATTTGATAGCACTTGTTCATTTTGGTAGGGAAATGTAGGATAAGTTCCTCTTGAATGAATACCTTAAGACCATTCATATATCTTGCTAACTTTTCTTCTTCATCTTCTGCCACATTTGTCTTCATACATAGCTTTAGGAACTCCTCGGTGTATGATCCTACATCCATATCCTTTTTCCTTAGCTTTTTCTTTCTCCTATGGAGTTGTACCCCATAGTCTTTAGGGACATAGGTCTCCTTGACCAATGTAGTCATTTTGTTCCATAAAGAGATCATACTCTTCCCATTCTTTACCCTCTCTATTTGTATGAAGTTACACCAAGTTAGGGCTGCTCCCTTCAACTTGGATCTTTCCATCTTCACTCTCTACTTCTCAGGGATGTCCTCACACTCAAAGAAGCTTGTTAGAGCCTCTATCCAATCCAATGCAAAATTTGCATTCATCGTTCCATTAAAAGTTGGTAGATCCAACTTCTCCTCCATGGTTCTTCTCCCCATAGACTTTAAGGCATCTAGAAGGGGTCTCTGGTCTGCAGGAATGTTCACATCATGATCAGGGGTGTCCTCATTTGAATCCATCCCTTCTTCACCACCAAAAGTGTCCTCTTTTCCCCTCTCTACCTTGTTCTCCAACTCTTGAAGTCTTCTTGTCAAGGCTGCATTTGTTTCCCTCTGTTCTCTCACCATCTTTGCTAGTTCAATATTTATAACCCTTGAAGGGATATCTTCATCCTCAGGAGCAGACATAGCTCTGATACCACTTGATGCAAAGTGGGCAACTAGAAGCCTCTAGATGACCCAAATATGGCAATGTATCCCAAACTCCTTGATTGTAGGCCAAAGTGCTTCACACTTATCACAAGTGTGGGAAAAGGACTGGTTAAGGCTATCATAACCCCAAAACCCCAAGGGCAACCTAATCACTAGGTTTCACCAGTCCTACAACACCAACTACCAAGATTGGTTTCACAATGCACTTGACTCAAGTTCTTAACAATACCCCCAAAGTGACTTAAGGGACTAGGGGTGAACTATGCTCATAGGTGGGGTCTATTTAGGTCCCTATCAAATAGTTCCAATGGCTCTTTCACTCATTTGCAACCTATAAGACATAGTTGCTTCACAATCTCAAGACTAGGTTTGTAGCCTTTATTAGAAGGAAATTTGATCTCAAATGAGATTCTTACACATAACCCCCATAACTGATTAGGGATTCAGGAACCATTTATGGCCTAAGACTCTAGACATAAGCCCTAGAACATAGAAATGAGAAAAAGACAGGATGATACACAAAATTGCTTATGTAATTAGGGCTAATTAGGCCTAGACTTACAGTAGAAGTCCCTTTAGGATGCATCCAAATACCAAAATAATGATTAGATCATCTGAGGATTTATACAAGGGTCTCTTCCTCCAATTTAGAGCCTCTGATCAATCCCCAAGTGAGAGTTATGATTGTTGTCCTAATTCTGAATGGGTGCATACATAAGGATATACACCTAGGGCATCATTTTAACTCCTTCTCCCTACATTTTGGAGAACCTATCCTGCAGAATCTTAAAGAGAACCATATAAACAAACTTTCCACCAAGGGTTATTGAATTCCCATATTGGGAAAGTGAAATACACTCAATTCTTTCCTAAACCCCGATTTAAGGCCTAGAAACCAGACATTGCGTTTGTAAAAGTGATAAATTTCAAAATAAGATTAATAAACACATGAGACCAAAAGAAAATGAAAGAAGATTCAAAAAAATAACCCTTGGTGTTAGAATTTCATGTCCTTCTATCCGTACCCAACCATACATAATGACCGTTTCTCAAAAATGTAGGAAAATGGTTATTTTTATTAATTTTTGAATGCCAAATTACATGATTAGCCTACCACCCACCTAAAATGGATTTTTTAGGCACTCCCAATGGTTACATGACATTTTTGAACCAATTTGACCATTTGGGAGTTGTTTTTCAAAAAGTTGTTAAGTTTGCTCAAAAGGTGCTTGACAACTTTTGAGCAACTTTTACATATTTTGCAATTTTGCAAATCTAGTGACCAAACTTGGCCAAAATTTTATTTTTTTGTTCCCCAGTGGATCCAAACATGAAAAACCTAAGTACAATCTATTACTATGATTTTGGACCATTAATGACCAATAGTTGATCAAGGGCTCATAATGTGCCAAACTTGGAACTATAGCCTTACAAGGTGGTCCAGTGACTAAGACAATGTCTTAACATTACTAAAGGCCTCTTAGGACCTTGAGAGAACCCCTAGGTTCCATAGGAACACTTGGTTCATTTAGGGTGCTTCTGCACCATACTCATTTAAGAAGAATGGAATAACTTTCAAGATTCAGTCTTTAATAGAGGAAGACATAATGGAGAAGAAAGAACCCAATACAATATTGATGAGTGGAAAGGAATTCCTAATGGGTATGAAAGAGGAAGGAGTTGCCTATGTAATCATGTTGATGCCAAAGGAGGAGGAGACACATATGCAAGCACCTATGCCAGAAGAAGTGAAACAACTGTTTGATCAGTTTAAAGACATAATATGTGAGGGTACACCAGCTACACTACCACCAAAGAGGGAGATAAGTCATCAGATTGACTTTGTGCCAAGAGCATCTTTGCCAAACAAGGCTGCATATAAAATGACACCAGAGAAAAACAAGGAGATAGCTAGGCAAGTACAAGAAATTTCTGACCAAGGGCTGATTAGAAAGAGCATAAGCCCATGTGCTGTCCCAGTGGTGTTGGCTCCTAAGAAGGGAGGTAAGCGGAGAATGTGTATCGATTCTAGGGAAATTAATAGGATAACTATTAGATATAGATTTCCTTTTCCTAGAATAGAGGATTTAATGTATTGTTTGGGGGGTGCTTGTTAGTAATAAATGAGAGGGGGGGCCATGAATCAGTGGTCTCAAAAATATTCCAATAATCAACCCTTAAAACTTAGTACCATAACATTATACCTCTAGTTATCTTCAGTCCTATAAGATGAATGCCTCCAAATACTTATATAAATTTACTACTGCTCAGAATTCTTTGTAAAACCTTCTACAGTAGATTTACTGAATAACAGTCTATTAATTTACCGAAAGACAATAAATTATCTAGAGTATACCGATCAATCCAATTAAGTTAAGTTTAACGAAAAACACTAAAGTAATGACTCATAAAGACATTGACACATGGATTTTTAACGTGGAAACCCTGTTAAGCGAAAAACCACTTGGGATCGGTAACCCAAAATTTTCACTCTTTTGAAGTGAGCTTAGTGAAGAATCAACCCTGTTAAAGGTTACAAACAAAATTTTAGGTGTGACCTTGTTAGAGGATTAGGGTAATCTTTAAGAAACCCCCCCTTAAAAAAAGGTGTAAAAAAATGGCAAAATTTAGAAAAGTAGAGAGGAAATTATTAATTTTATTGGCAAAATTTTTTTCTTTTCAAAGAAAAAATAATCTTAATTGGCGAATTGTGATTTTTTTTCAGAACTACCAAAAAATATATTGGCGAAAAAAAAATAGTATTTATAGCATAAAAATATATATTGGCGAATAAAGAATAGTATTTATAGTATAAAAAAATATATTGGCAAATAAGAAACAGTATTTATAGTAAAAAATATATATATATTGGTGAATAAGAAACAATATTTATAGTATATAAAATATATATTGGCGAATAAAAAACAATATTTATAGTATAAAAAATATATATTGGCGAGTAAAAAAAAGTATTTATAGTATAAAATATATATATTGGCGAATAAAAAATAGTATTTATAGTATTGGTGAATAAAAAAAAAGTTTAGTCTGTCACTTGATATCAGGCATCTCTATGCTACCTTCCTTGATCAAACACTCACTTGGCCTGTCAATTGGTATTTAGCATCTCATGCTATCTTCATGATCAAACTTTTTGATACTCCTTGGGATGTATCTCAATATAGAAAGGATATTTAAATCCCACTCGATTAAGAAACTTTCTGAATCAATGGTTAAACTGAAACATAATGATCTGTTCACATATTCAACTTATACTTGCTGATTTTCAGATCTATTGTAATCTCACAAAACTATTTTGATAAATATAACTATGTTTATACCTTTTCTCCACTTTGATCCTACTCGGTGATGCTATGCTTTGTTGCTCGGTGTCCGTAGAAAACTTTAGCTCTTTCCTTAGCTTGATTGATCAGCACTGTATGAAGTTGCTCTTCAGCATCCTCTTTTCATTCTTCTCCCCACACCAATTTGTAATGAATTGAGTTGTCTCTTTATAGACATGATGTCACCGTTGTTATGTTCTTGATCTTCTTCATCTTGGCGTGATCCAAAATTCTCGCCAATTAGATTTAAAGAAAAACTCTTGTTTTATCTTGCTGAGATCTTCTTGCCAACTAAACAAAATTGTTTTAAATCAATTACTTATCTTTGGCTTATCTTGTCAATGAAAACAATAATAACTACCAGTTAACTCTATATTTAGCTCTGCCAGCTAGATATTTTTTCATTTATGAACTCAAGTTAACTTCGGTTTAACTCTTTGATAGCATTGGTCAATACTCCAGTTCTCCTCGGGCTTCTCTGTCAGTTTACACTGTGTTTCTGGCCGTCAAGTATGCTTGTAATTTTTCTCGTTGGTAATGTTCGTCGGTGTTCTTGCTTGGGCATCACTATGACTTAACTATCAGTGATCTCTATCCGTTGGGTTCCACTGACCGTCGGTGTTTGTAGTCACAATGTGAATGCTTGTCTTTTATGCATTACAGAAAGCATAATATTTTTCTCTTTGATTCTCTGAAGTCTTTGACACTTTGAATATAATCGATTAGATTATATCAAGTTGACATCAATGACAATAGAATCTATTAACTGATTTAATGTCTTTCATTATCCTTCTACATTTTGGTGATCAACTTAACCATCTTCAAACATTCAATCAGTTACATGTCATAAATCTCTCCCTTTGGAATTGATGGCAATATACTACATTATCATACTATACTATCACTAATACAATATGAAATATACAGTTTCATCAAGCTTTCCTAATGTAACTATTACAAATGTCTCGCTCTCGGTAAGCTCAAAAATAGCTTAGATTTGTTTCATGCAGAGTGGTTTGTCTTCAATCTTTAATCCCTTCTCTGGATAGATGTAGCATCTTCTTTCTCTATTCTGATATCTGTTCTGCCTTGACTGTTCCTCTTCTTAGTAATCTCTTTTTCCTTTGACATCATTCTTTCTCTTTGTCTAAACTCTCTCCCTTTGTTACTTCTCTCCCTTAGATGGATATTTCATATGTAATCAATTTCTCTCCCTTAGAATATTGATTAACTCTTCCTTTCTGATTATCAAGAACTTCTCTTCATGGATAATGATATAATATCTTCCTTTGTATGATAAAGAAAATCTCTCTTTTGTATGATAATTATTCCTTATGATAATGAGAAAATCTCTCCCCTTGACAACAATACCAAACAAAAATACTTCTCCTTTTTTTATCATCTATATCATGTACCATCCCTTTGCATAATATATTCCTTGAATTACCCTATCCATCAACAATACAATGTCTAGTTTTCAATGTAGATATGTACCTTGTAATGTACATATGTATCTATTTCTATCCATCTTAGTGTTTGCATCAACATGATTGATCTTCAGATTTGGTATAGGCTGATGCAACCTCCTAGTCAGATTACTGACCGATAGACAAGGGTTGAACCCCTAGTCTCTATCTCTAGTACTCAAAAGTATCCTTTGGTAATGGCTTGGTGAATATATCACCTAACTGTTCCTTTGATTGAACATATTCTAGTGTCACTTCTTTTTCTTGCACTTGTTCTCTCAAATAGTGATACTTGATAGCAATATGCTTAGTCTTAGCATGCATGACTGGATTTGTAGAAATGTTTATTGCACTAGTATTATCACAATAGATAATTACTGGTTCAAGGATCTTCATATGCATAGCTTCCAGTAATTTTTTGATCCATGCAATATTGGAGAAATTTGCAGCAGCAGACACATATTCTTCTTCTATAGTAGACTAAGAGATGCATCCTTGCTTCTTGCTTATCCATGTGACAAGTCTATCACCCATGAAGAATGCTCCTCCAGTTGTGCTCTTTCGGTCATCAATGTTTCCAGCCCAATCAACATCTGTATAGACTTACAGCTCAAATTTTCCTTCTCTTTTGTACCATAATCCATAGTCCTCGGTGTTCTTTAGATATCTCAAAATTCTTTTGACAATAGTCATATGTGATTCTTTGGGATTAGCATAGAATCTTGCAACTATCCCCATTGCATGTGCTATATCTCGTCTAGTGTGAACAACATACATCAATTTTCCAATCATT
Source organism: Thuja plicata (assembly GCA_018584345.1). Classification (NCBI taxonomy): domain Eukaryota; kingdom Viridiplantae; phylum Streptophyta; class Pinopsida; order Cupressales; family Cupressaceae; genus Thuja; species Thuja plicata. The sequence goes on from MU224580.1 coordinate 389,024, forward strand.
GATCTATATAAGGTTTGGTTTACCTCATTTTTCTTGTCTTATTTTGTTAGCTTGCATCCAGTAGCCATAGGTATTCCAACTGGTTTGGAATTTTCCATCTTGAATATCTTTAGCACTTCCGTGATGTATTTGGACTGAGTGATGTATATGCATGGATCTTGTTGAAGAATCTGTAGACCAAGAAAGAATTTGATCTCTCCAAACATAGACATTTCAAATTCCTTTCTCATTTCATTAGCAAAGGATTTGCATAACAATTCATTTCCCCAAAAAATGATATCATCAACAAAAATTTCAGCAATCAGAATATTACCATCAGTATCTTCTTTTAAGTATAGATTGTTATTTTCACTTGTTTTAAGAAATTTTAGGCTAATGAGATATGAGTGAAGTCTTTCATACTAGGCTCTTGGTGCTTGGTTCAATCCATATAGGGCTTTGTGTAGTCTACATACCATGTTTCTCTTGTCTGGATCAACAAACCCTTCCATTTGTTCAATGTATACCTCTTTTTCTAATATTCCATTTAGGAATACAAATTTAAAATCCATTTGGTATACTTTGAATCCTTTAAATGAACCATAAGAAAGTAAGATTCTAAATCCTTCTAGTCTAGGAATGGGTGCAAAGGTTTCACCATAATCAATACCTTATTCTTTTGCATATCCCTTGCATACTAATCTTTCTTTGTTTCGAGTGACTTCTCCATTCTCATTCATCTTGTTTCTGAATATCCATTTGGTACCGATGACATTCTTGTCATCTGGTCTTGGTACTAGTGTCCATGTTTTATTCTTCTCAATCTGTTCTATTTCCTCATTCATATAACTAACCCATTCTTCATTCTCAAGTGCATTATAAACAAATTTAGGCTAAAAATCACAAAGTAAACATCTGGTGTTAAGTGACTTACTTCTTGTTCTTGTTCTAGCCTTCTTGTCTCCTATGATTTGGTTCTATGGATGATGTCTTCTGACATACTTGGAAAGTTTTGGTTCAGCTCTATGTTCATCATTTTAATTATCTTCTTAACCTTCATTTTCATCTCCATTGTTTGGAACATCATCTTGAGTATTATCCCGATCTTCGGTAATTGCAGCCTAATGCTCAGGTGTAATGTTCTGATGCTCAGGAGTGACACATTGTTGCTTGGGTGGAGTGTCAGGTTATGTACAAACAAACCTATTGTAGTCCTCTGGTTCCTTTTTGCTTTCCTTATCATTCTTTTCTTCAAATTCATCTATTTTCACATTTTCACTTTCAATGATTTTGTTAGATGACTTTTTAAGACATTTATAAGCCTTGCTTTTGGTTGAGTACCTCTTGGAAACATTGAGAGGGGGGGGCAGTGAATCAGTATTTAACTATTTATTCACTTTCAGAAATTTAAACATAAATCAAATAGATAACATATGAAGCGTAACACAATAACACATATTACCAGATATGTTTATGGGGAAACCTTGATCAGAGGAAAACCCCAGTGGGAATTAGTACCCACAAATGATTGTACTAGTATAATGAATTTGTTAAGGTTCCTTTGCCCTGTTAGATGCATTCTTTACAAATCAAGTACAATGAACCTATTAGGAGTATTTAAAAAAACCTTTTTAGGGTCGAGGACTCACTGTCCAAGAACTCACTGCTCAATAAAAGAAGGCTACAACCTCCTGAAGATAGATATGCACTATATATGAAAATTGAACTGCTAAAGTGACATGGCTGTCTAATCAATTCCTTTTATGCGCTGATGCTTTGATCTTTTAACAAACTTTATTTCATACTGAATAGTTCATACTACTCTTCTTTTCCTCTGCTCTACATATTCTTGACTGACTCACTAATTACAAAAATGCATATTAAGTATATATACATACTCAATAGATGTGACCAAAAACTAGACCTTAGTCGGCCCAATAATAATATACACATCACTTCCAAACTAATTGTTTTAAGCATGTTTACAAGAGTGATAAAGACATAACTACAAACATATTACAATAGGCGCTTGGACTTTACACAATAAAGTATTATATGCTGATCCAAAATATGAAGTTGGCATCATACTCTATTTACTAAACTGCAGGTGATACTGAACTCACTGTAACTTTTCCGTACTATCATTTCATACCATGCATGTATAGAATTTTCATATTCATATATCATAAAGCTTAAATATAAAGGCACATGTCTTGAATTGATCACACACACTTGTGCTGGTGCTCTGATCAGCTACATATCTTTGCCTTGTCTATTTTCTATACTTAGTCAATTTTGTCATCAAAGTTTGTTGTCAAAACTTCATATGACTTTTTTGTCATGATGAAAACACAAAATAAGTCATATTCTCCCTGAGAATCATCTTTCCAATAGTACCCTAAGAAGATACCTTCTTCACTTTTTCAGTCAAGTTTTCCATTTCTATCATCCTTCAATATATAACATTGACTACCAAAGATTCTGAAGTAACTTACATTGGGTGTATGACCATACCAAAGATCATAGGGTTTATTCTTTGTGTCCTTCTTCAAATTTACTCTATTTAATGTGTAGAAAATAGTACTGACAACTTCCCTCCAAAATATTTGAGTGATGCTTTTCTCAACATCAATGTTCTTGCATAGTTAACAATTGATCTGTTTCTCCTCTCAGCGATTCCATTTCGCTGTGGTGTCCTTGGTGCAGAAAATTGTCTTTTAATTCCATGCTCATTGCAATAGTCAATGAATTCTTCTGAAGTAAATTCCCCTCCTCTATCTAACCTTAAGCATTTCAATTTCTTTTCACTTTGTTTTTCTACCATTATTTTGTACCATTTAAACATCTTAAATGCTTTTGATTTATCTTTTAAAAAACATGATTGTCATCATTCTAGAAAAATCATCAACAAAGAGAATAAAATACCTATCTCCATAGTAGCTCTTTGTCCTCATGGTTCCACATAGATATGTATGGACTAATTCTAGAATTGCATTAGATGTATGGGTTTTTCTCTTGAAACTAGACTTTGTCATCTTACCTTTTTGACAATTCTTGCACATGATATGCTCAGGCTTAGTCATTGTCATTAAGTCTCTAAAATTCCTTTTGTTGCTTATCTTTATCATATTTTCAAAGTTCACATAACACAATATTTTGTGCCACAACCACATGTCTTCATTTCTAGCCATCAAACAAGTGGTGTTAGTGTCATCAAGATAGAAAAAGTTACCTTTTGTCTGCTCACCGATACCAATCAATCTTCTTGATTCAATGAAGATCTTTTCCTTCTTATTTTCAAATGCTACTCCGTGACCTAAATTGTTCAACTGAGAAACACTTAACAAATTATAATTCAGTCCTTTAACCTAGCAAGCATTTTCACATTTTATCAAGTTATTCAACATTATGGTTCCTTTACCTTCAACTGGATAAGGTGTATCATTTCCCATTCTCACTGAACCACCATTATAGTATTCAAAATTCTCAAAAATTTGTTTTTCACCGGTCATATGGTGAGTGTATCCAATATCTATGATCCAGACATCAATTTTACTAACTCTAGATATGAGTGCCATTTCTACATACCTTTCTTCATCTTCATCTGAATCATCCTTCATGGCTAAAAATACCGTCTCGATGTCTTCTTATGATTTGGCATCATTTTCATCAGCTCTTTTCTCATCTAGGTAACAAGCTTTCTTCCCTTTTTCCTTGTAGTATCGAGTATCTCTCTTGTCAGATTTTTGGTTGCTTTGGTAATCTCTATTATCACCTTAATCAAACTTCTTCTCAAATGATCTGTCATTTCCTCTGTCATATTTTCTTTAGTTTGGACATCTTGTAACAAAGTGTCCATCCTCTTTACAATTGAAACATACCAGTGGTAATTTACCTTTGTATCTTCCTTTGCCTCTCTTCAATCTTCTAGCCATAAGTGCTTCATTTTCATCAAGTCCTTGATCCTCATTATCACTGTCACTATCATTTCTAACAGTATGTCCATGACTTGAGTTACTTATCTTTAGAGAAGATTTGAATCATATTCTATGGATGGTAAGACACTATTGTCAAAGTTATTTATCTCAAATGAAATTAGTCTACCAATCAAACTATCTAGAGTAAATGTATTGTTTGCAATTGCTCTCATTTCTTGAATATCAAAAACTCTAATAGCATAAATAGGAAATAAGGATCTTAAGATTTTACTTACCACTGTCTCCTCTTCAAGTACACCTCCAATTCCTCAGATAGCATTTACTACCTCTTTGATTCTGTAGCTATACATAGTAATGTTTTCTCCTTCTATAATCCTTAGGTCATCAAACCTCCTTCTTAGGCTTTCTGCCTTTGCTTTGAGTACATTAGCATCTCCTCCATGTACCAGCTTCAACTTATCCCACATTTTCTTTGTAGAGGTTCAGGTTTTGACATCTTCAAACTCAACATCAGAGAGTGATGATGCAAGTTCTATCATCATGTAGTTATGATCATGATTGACTCTTAATTACTCAAGAGTATGAGGTCCTATAAGCAACACATATTCTATATCTAAGTATTGAATAATATCATTTCCAATTCCTGATAGGTGGAGTCTTATTTTTCTTTGCCATGATGCAAATTTGTCTTTATTCAACTTGGGCACATCTCATCTGTTCATCTTGTGATCTTTTTTTTGAGCTGTTAAACTCCCTTTCTAAGCACACAAGATATGATACCAATTGTTAGTAATAACTGAGATGGGGGGGGGGCGGTGAATCAATGGTCTCAAAAATATTCCAATAATCAACCCTTAAAAATTAGTACCACAATATTACACCTCTAGTTATCTTCAATCTTATAAGATGAATGCCTCCAAATACTTATATCAATTTAATACTGCTGGAAATTCTTTGTAAAACCTTCTACTGTAGATTTACCGAATAGTAGTCTGTTAATTTACCAAAAGATAGTAAATTATCTAGAGTATACCGATCAATCCAATTAAGTTAAGTGTAATGTAAAACACTAAAGTAATGAATCATAAACACATTGACACATGGATTTTTAAAATGGAAACCTTGTTAAGGGAAAAACCACTTGGGACTAGTAATCCAAAATTTTTACTCTTATGAAGTGAGCTCAGTGAAGAGCCAACCCTGTTAAAGGTTACAAACACACTGTTAGATATGACCTTGTTAGAGGATTTAAAATTTTAACCTTTTACTTGATATCAGGCATCTCTATGCTACCTTCCTTGATCAAACACTCACTTGGCCTTTCAATTGGTATCTGGCATCTCATGCTATCTTTATGATCAAAATTTTTGATACTCCTTGGGATGTATCTCAATATAGAAAGTATCTTTAAATCCCGCTCAATTAAGAGACTTTTGAATCAATAGTTAAACTGAAATAGTATGATTTGTTCACATATACAACTTACACTTGTAGATTCTCAGATCTATTGTAATCTCACAAAACTATTTTGATCAATATAACCCTATTTATATCTTTGGTCCACTTTGATTCTGCTCAGTGATGTTGTTCTCTATTTCTTAGTATCCACAAAAAACTCTAGCTCTTTCCTTAGCTTGATTGTTCAACACTATATGAAGTTACTCTTCATCAGTTTCTCTTCAACATCTTCTTTTCATTCTTCTCCCCACACCAATTCATAATGAATTGAGTTGTCTTTTTATAGACATGATATCACCATTATTAGGTTTTTGATCTTCTTGATCTTGGTGTGATCCAAAATTCTTTCCGATTAGATTTAAAGAAAAAATCTTGTTTTATCTCGCTTAGATCTACTTGCCAACTAGACAAAACAACTTTAAATCAATTACTTATCTCTGGGTTATCTTGTTGATGAAAACAATGATAACTGTTAGAAACACTGAGAGGGGGGGTGAATCAGTGTTTGTCTATTAATTACTTTTCAACAACTTAAACATAAATCAAACATGCATAGAATGAATCTTAACATAAGAACTCATACCACATGATATGATTACGGGGAAACCTTGATCAGAGGAAAGCCCTGGTGGGAATTCGTACCCACAAATATTGTACTAGGTATAATGAACCTGTTAAAGTTCCTTTGCCCTGTTAGAAGCAGTCTTTACAATATGAGTACAATGACCTGGTTAAAGGTCTGACCCTATTAGGAGTCTTTTAAAAAACCCTGTTAAAGGTATATGGCTCACTGCCTAGGCTCACTGACCAATAGGATGAAGTCTACAACCTTCTGAAAGGTGATATACACTATATCAAAATGAACTGCTATGATGACACTGTTGTCTGACTAGTTCTATGTATGCGTGAATGCTCTTTCTCTCTTAAAGAGCTATATCATGTACTAAATTTATCTTACTGATCTTGTATATCTTCCTCTTTTCATAATAATCAACACTTGTAACATATATTTACATTACATACTTATATGATCATATCCAAATAGGCGCGACCTAATACAAGACACTAGTCGGCCCTAAAACAAAATATACAATGCTTCTAAACAAGTCAGCTCAAGTGTGTTTACTACATTGCTAATTACATTATTAAAATAATATAACCAAAGGTGCTTAGCCATTACATTACAAAATAATTCACGCTGATCAAAATACTAGTCGACTTCCATGCTCTGTCTTCTGGGCTGCTGGTCTACTGATCTTCCTGTAACTTTTCCGTACTGTGGTTCCGTACTGTGCTTTTCTAGATGTAGCATGTACACATGTCATACAACTTATATCTAAACACACATAAGCTAACTTGATCTCTCACACGTGCGCTGATGTGTTGATCACTGAATATCTCTGTCTGCCCTATTTTCCATACTTAGTCATTTTGTCATTCAAGATAGAAACTAAACATGACATTGTTGCCATGATGACAACACAAAATTAGTCATGCATCCTCAGGAAGTCAAATTTCCAACAATCTCCCCCTTTGTCATTTATGGAAACAAAGGAATGTGGCCAAGTTACTCAAAATGACTTAACACAAAAAATGATTGTATATCATAACATCTTATTGATATATACATATACTTCTTTGCATATACACATTCTATATTACTCCCCCTTTGACATTAATGACAAAGGTGTACAAAAACTTAGTAAGTCTTCTGCATACTTACTCCATGTAAACTCCAGGGTATACAATCTGAAGAGATTGAATCTCTTTCTGCCAAAATGCTTTCATTGCATCAACAGTCTGTAGGTGCGCGCATAGGGCATATGTCAATTTCTCCATTTTCATCAGATCCATACAAGGACCTTGACCATATGTCACCATGGTGTCATCAATCTATTTGATGTTCTCATTAAGGACTGCTAAGGATGGCGTGAGTGTATTTCTTAACTGGGTTTGCCTTACTCTTATCTTGCTAATTTCCAACTTAGCTTTCTCAATTTTGTCTAACTGCCCTTGGTAGACATTATTGCATATGTTCATGTCTTGCGTGGAAGTCTCAACTGATTTTATGATGCTATCCACTATGATCTCTACCTCTTCTACCCTTTTAACATGCTCAGAGGTGAACTTCATTCTGTCCATGCAGTTTTCTATGAATTTCTTGCCTTTAGCTACTAAATCTTTAAGTATGGATTGCCCAATCTTTAAGGATTTTAAGTCCAAGGTAAAGTTCTTTACCAATTTATTTAGTCTCTCCTTCTTGTATTCATCTTCTGCAATTTGAGTAGCAGAGTCTACTAAACTTGTGAAGTGTGATTTGAAGTTTGTAAAATGTTATCCACATCTTCAACTAATTGGACTTTGGCTACTTTCTTGTTAGTAGGCACTAATTCATTCAATATGTTTACTGTTTCCAAAAAGTGAGGGTTCCTCATTACTTGTTTCTCCTTTGCTTTTTCCATAGCAAGAAGGCTTATCTTAATTAGGTCTTCTTCTCCCATGCATCTAGACTTGTTGAATTAGGAGTTAACCTTGACAACAATGAGGTGGATGGTTGAGTGGAAGGTGAGAATATAGTGTTCTGACTGGTATCCATACATTCAACTTTTACTGGTATCTCTTTTATTAGTATCTTATCACCTTGAGTGTCTTTTTCTTCATTTATGTCAATTGGATCATTGATGGGAACTTCATCCTGTTGTGCAGATGTATCATCAGTGCACATTTCTTCAGTGTTTAAAAATGCCTTATCAACTATGTCCATGTCCTTGTCAGATGTTGTCATCGATATCTTGATGTTATCAACCACTATGGTATCTTTTGAGTTTTTTTCTGTATCAGAAGTTATTGTCACAGTGGGCATTGAGACTTGTGGACCTGTCGTAGATTCCATCTGAATCACTGGTTCTGTAGCCTATTTGGGAGGAGTTGGAGTTACCTTTGCTGTAGGCGTCATTGATGGATACATGTGTCTGTCCATAAACACTTGTGCAAATGCCTTTTTAGTCTCCTTACCTATTTGCTCATACTCTTTGTTCATGATCTATAGGGTCCTTGTCTTAGTTCAGAGATGAGGCTTCACCAGATCTAATAGAATAGCCTTCTCATCATGTGAGCATATAGGGAGAAGATTATCCAATGTATCTTCTCTTATCCTCATGTCTTCCT
>MU224580.1:411180-423977 GCA_018584345.1 Thuja plicata
CTGGTTATCGTTTACCCTTGCACCGTTTTGCGTGCACTTGTTCTCTCTTGATGTTCTCGTATCCCGTTTGATGCGTTATTTAAAAATTTTTGTTCGTGTGTTTTTGCCCAACTTTTGGGCATGACATATTGAACATTCAAGTTTCTTCCAAAAGACTTGGGACTTGTGGAGGAAGAAAAAGAATATGACTGATTTAGATGGGTGGATGGATGAAAAGCATTCAAGGGTATGCATCTATGTTGATCTTGAGGAAAGATAGGACATGGAGGGACGTAAGGACCCAAGATGGATGACAAATTAGGAGAGTTAGGAGGGGAAAGTGAAGGGACATAAGGACCCAAGATGGAAGGAAAATGTGAAGCCCTTAGTATTGGTGGAGGAGGTCCAAGGATGGATGTGGAAGACACAAAAGGATAATCAATAAGTTGATCAGCATGTATATGACAACCAAGGACATCAACATCTTTAGAGTGAGAATTAGGATTTTTAATAGGATCATGAACATCCTGAATAGGAGCACCTTCTTTGATAGGATTGTTCAAAGCTTGAAAGAACTTAGGAAGAGTAGAAAGTGGAAGCGAACATGGAGTGGTAGAACAAGAAGAGGGAAGACTTTGATCTTGAAAATTCTCTTTGGATAGCATAAGTGCATGATCTTCCTTAGGAGAAGACTTAAGATAGGGTGGAATGAATGAGAAAGGGTGTAAGGGATCAAAAGAACCATGATGTGGATAAGAGATGTCATAAAGAGGATTGGATGACATAGAGATTTCTTGATCTTGATCTTTCTTTATGTTCTTTTCTTTATCATTTTTGGAGTCCTCTTGACATGGAGCCACTTCTAAGGACAAGGAAGAATGTTGGAATTGTATGGGAGACTTGGAAAGAGATGGGGAAGGATAGCTAAAGTAGGCATTATAGCATATAAAGGCTTAGGCTCTTTAGGTTTAGCATTATTTAAAGTATTTTCAGCCAATTTAAGGCTATCTTGAGTTTCTTTAAGAGGTATCCCTTGAGGATAACTATAGGGAACTGCATGAAAAGTGTTGGGACTTCTATTGGATGAAGGATTTGTGGAAGATTTGGCAAGATTGGAAACTTTAGGAGATGTATGAGTATTGGAAGAAGTAGAGGATGTAAGGGAATCATTAAAAAAAAAGGTTCATCATTAACATGATCTTTCTTGAGAGTGAAATCTTTATTTTCAGCATGAGTATCCTTAGAGGAGTGATTCTTGTAGTAGCTACGTTTATAACTAGTGTGGAAATCTTTCTCTTCCTCAGTATTATCCAGGTATCATTCACAAAATTCATCAAATTCTCTTTCAAATTCAGAGTCATATGGATCACCATCACAATCTCTCTAATGTGAACCCCCATCACTAGTAAGAACAAGAACATGACGAGGAGGACTCTCAGGAATAGAGGTGTCATAAGTATGACTATGTTTTCCATCATCATAGTCATCATTGTCATTAGAGTCATAATAGATGGGATCATCAGAGTCATAATAAATGGGATCATCAGAGTCATCAAAGATGGGCATGTAACTCTTTATGGAAGATTTATCATAAGGATCATCACGTTTCTCATTATGGTATCCATTTTGAAGAGAAGTATGACACTTGGGAGAAGTAGAAGAAGAACAAGATTGTGAAGAAGAGGAAAGTGAAGACCTAGTGGAAGAAGAAGACTTGGATGATGAGGAATGATGAGATGACTTAGAAGATGAAAGATGTTTGGAAGAAGGAGATCGTAACATGATTGTGTACATGATTCTGGCAAAGACGTCTGATTCATTCAATTTTTGTCTTATTTTTTCTATGGATTCATCACTCATGTAGCATCTAGAAGGATCATTGGAGGAAAAATATGTCATGAATTGATCAATGAGTTCGAGATCATCTATTGTCAAGCAACGTTCCTTAAGAAGATAGCGGAGATCCATGGTTCTAGAAGAGGAGGAATCAAGCATGGGACTGACAGAAGAGATGAATATAAGAAGGTAGACTAGATAATAAGAGGAAAAGAATCAAGAAGATGTGGAGAGTTAGGAAGAAGAGGAAGAAACATGAAGGAATAAGAGAAAGAATGGAAATGGAAAACTAAGAAGACATGGGAGATGTGGAAGAAAGAAGACCAAGAGTCATTTTGTGTAAATTGATACCATTTAAGTTCATTTGGATGTTGAGAAACATGTCATAACACTCTTTGGAGAAATCCATTGAAGTTATTATCACTCAGGAACTCAAATTTGTTCATTTTAATTGACCAGCTAGATGCATTAACATATTTTTATCATGAATCAGACATGTAGGAAAACAATCAAGGGAGTTCAAGCAATCAATGTCTTCAAACAATGAGCAAGGGACAAAGCAACCTTGCACATAAACATGGATAGTGTGATAGTATTTCTACTCCATAAGGATGCTACTTGTGTATGTTCTCAAAATGTTTTTCAATCACGCACATAGTCCTAGAGAATAAAAATTTGGTTGCACTATGGTTCTTAGTAATGGTTTGACTCTGCAACTTTTGCAATATCAAGTGGGTGAAATCCAATCTCAGTGCACCAAATTTTTGACACAGTCCAAGAATTTAATCAATCAGGAGCTACTAAGGAGATCTGACAGCCCACAAGAAACTACACCCGTGGAGATTTCTTCCACAAGGACATTTATATAGCATTTGTTGCTACCCTGGTGAAAATGGCTATTACCACTTGAGGTTCTATCCACATGGTTTACCCAATAAAGGGAATGTCCACTATGCTTAACCCTCATTAACAAGGAAGACTCACAATATAGACCACACGGGGACTTGGTTTGGATTCAAGGGTTCCAAGTTTTTGATTCTCCCAAAAGGGAAAAGAGCATAATCCTCTAGCCTCTTCACCTCACCCAAACATAGAAAACAAGATTAATTGATCCACTAATTCAAAATCACCTCACCCAAGGTAAATCAACAACAATGACCACCAATCTCAAGAGAGAAAGTACCAATCAAAGGTGAAGATTAAATCGAGTTTGAAGTAATGACAAATTCTTCCCTACCTACAAGGGGATCTATCGTCAAGAAGAGATTTGCATGTAAGACAAGAGAATGAAGCCCACTCTCTCAAGATCACCACAAATAGAGTTCATAGGGCCTAATTACTATGTGAAACATATATGCAAGAAAGAAAATCTAGGTCCATTTTTAGAGCACCAATTGGAAATGTGATCTATGAAAGCAAGAAACACTCAAGCTAAACACATGAGAGGTTCATTTTTATTTCCAAAATCCAAATGTTATAGAGATGCAACAAAATACCTCAAATCCAAAGCAACATGAGCATTTTGTTGTTTATCCACACAAGTCCAAGCAATCCCCCTGAACTCTTCAACAAGCAAGACAAGCAAACAAGATATGCAATGTATATTCAACTTATGCAAACCCTAGGGTTAGATCTAAAAATCAATTTTTAGGAGAAATAATAACTAGCAAATAATCCAAATGATAACTCACATCATGCATTGAACCATGTGAAAAATAAGTGCAAGCTAATCATTAAATACCCTTTTTTTAATTTTGATTTTTGACCTAGTCAACAAGATTGGACCTATATGACATGAATTCGGATCCCAAACCCTAAATACAAAAAAGAGACCCCTGTTAAAAAATAGAGAGCTTTCCAAAAATGTCAGAATTTTAAAAAGATATTTTCATTTGTTCCCTAGGGAGCCATTTTCCAAAAATTGACCAGTTTTCATAAATCGACCAAATGAGCTATGATATTGCATCTAAATTTAAAAATCAAAGAATGGACCCCCTATAGAATTTAAATAAATTTCCGAAAATGTAAACATTTCTGAAAATTTGCTGATTTGCGCCAAAAATAAGGTTTTATGAAAAATAAAGAAAAAATTATAAAAAATTCAAAATACCTCAGAAAATTCTAAATTTTTTTACTGAAGCTTCTCTGATATGTCTCTAACTTGCAAAAAACAATTCAGATCGAAAATCCAAGCTGTTTAGGAGATATGATCAAATCTTTCGAAAAACCCTAGGTTTTGTCTTCAACTCATCCTGCACAAGGGTTAGGTTTGAAAAACTTCAATAAAATAACCATGTAAAGATTAGAAAATCTAAAAATTTGAATAAAATGAATGAAAATTAGGAGCATCATGCCCCATGGTGGGCGCAAAAAATGTGTGATGAAAATGTGTCACACTTCTATGAATCATTCCATTCAAGGTTGCTCAAGAATGAGGCCTCAAATATCAACTCATAGCTCCTTAGTCATGGAGTGCAAAGGTTTGTAATGGAGGCCCTCAGATTGACCTAGTTGTGTCCTTGCAAGTACATCATGAATTGAGAGATTCAATGCATGAAAATGAAATCTATTCTATATGATTGCAATGCATAAAAGGAAATTAATCTTAACAATGCATGATTAATCTATAAAAGGAAATATGCAAGCTTAATCTATGGAAGAAAATATGAATTTAATCTAATATGAATCTAATTCACATGAATAGCAATGGATGCAAGAAGAAGAAGACAAGAAGAGAGAAGTTGCAATATCCAAGCTTAAGTGCTCAAATTCTCCTCCAAAATTGCTCTCCAAACCTGTAGCATAATAATACCTAAAATTTTTATATCAAAATGAGAAGGAGAGGTCTCCTTTTAAAGAGAAATGGACGGTAGAGATTAAGAGGCAAAATCAAAGGCTATGATTAAGAGGCAAAAATCCCACCACATAGGAAGATGTGAAGAAAAAGGGATTTTTATTTTATTTTAATTTAATTTATTTCCTTTTTCAACAAAGAGGGATTTAAGTAAATAAATTAGAAGAATTTTATTTAATTAAATGGGAGGAATTTAATTTAATTAAATAAGATGAATTTTATTTAATTAAAAGGGAGATATTTAATTTAATTAAATAAGATAAATTTTATTTAATTAAAAGGGAGATTAAATCTTTTAATTAAATAAAAATGATCAAACCTTAGGAAATATTAAAATAATTGAATTAATTATGATTTGATCAAGGAAATTGATTTGAATTGAAAATGTTCCAAAGCATTGATTCGGGAAATTGATAAAGTGATAAATGATAAATGGGGCCCACAGTCTAGGCGACCATTTTAGGGTGCATACGGAAGGGTGCTTACCATACAAGACATTCAGTTGCAGAGTACAGGGGTTGAAGGGTTCAAGGACCTTTATGAAGAAGATGGAGACTTCTTAGTCATCTACAAGGTGTACAAAGAATTTGAGAATCACTTTCACAGTGAGTATGCAGACTACACCCTACAAAATAGATTATTGTTCAAAGGGAAATAATTATGTGTTCCAAGGGGATCCATGAGGGAGAACCTCATCCAAGAGAAAACATAATGGGAGTTTGAGTGGACACTCTAGATTGAACAAGACCTTGGATCTAGTGGAGAGGTTTTATTTGTGGCCAAAAATGCTGAGAGATATAAGAAGATATGTAGAGCAGTGTGGAGTGTGTCAGAGGGCAAAGGGGACTTCATCAAATGAAGGTTTATATCAACCATTTCCTATCCCTAGTAGACCATAGGACTACATAAGTATGGATTTTATTGTAGGACTATGTAGGACACCTACTGGACTAGACAATATGTTTTTGGCAGTGGATAGATTTAGCAAGATGAGTCATTTTGTCCCATGCAAGAGAAAACATGATGCTAGCCATATTGCACATTTGTTCTTTAAGGAGGTAGTGAGAATACATGGCTTTCCAACAAGAATAGTTGCATATAGAGATGTGAATGTTATGGGACATTTTTGGAAGACACTTTGGAGAAGGATAGGAACCAACTTGTCACATAGTTCAGCTTATCATCCTCTAATAGATGGCTAGACATAGGTGATCAACAAGGTACTTGGGAGCTTGTTGATATGTCTGACTAAAGAATATGGACAAAGTTGGGAGCATGTTATTCCACAAACAAAATTTTCCTACATTGATAGCACAAATCAGACCACTGGCAGGAGTCCATTTGAGATTGTCTATGGGTTACACCCAAGGGGTGTTATTGAGTTGAGAGATCTAAAAGGATATGAAGGAGTCAGTGGCCATGTTGATGATTTTTCCTAGTCAATGAGAGAGGTACATGAACAAGTTAGAAAGATACTAATGAAGGCCAATCAGAAGTTGAAAACCAAGAGGGATGAAGGAAGAAGAGATTTTTAGTTTGAGGTAGGTGATCTAGTAATGGTGTTTTTGAACAAGGATAGGCTACAAAAGGGGATACCTAGTAAATTGCAGATGAAAAGGATTGGACCTTGCAAGGTGTTTTCCAAGTATGGACCAAATGCCTATAAGGTGGAACTACCCAAGGAGATGTGAATTTCTCCTATTTTCAATGTGAAAGATTTGATAAAGTATAAAGGGCCAGAAATGGATGAAGTACAGTACAATACTAAGGTGAGTAAGGATGTGGGAGAGCTTAAGACTCCTGATCAAATCAAACCACAAGTTGATATAATACTAGATTCAAGATTGAAAAAGAAGACCAGGCATAAGATATATATGGAATATCTAGTGAAGTAGAGACAACAACCAGAGTCAAAAACCACTTGGATAGATAAAAGTGACTTCAAGAAGCATGGAATAAATGAGGAGTTCCTGACACCATAGGTACCCTAACTTGTTTTTTGCAGGGGCAAAATGGTATAGGAGCACCTTAAGGTCTTTGATAAATGTTTAGAAATTTTTGGCTTGTAGGTTGGTCTAGCCAACCACCAGTTAATAAGGACTAAGATATAAATTCACAAGTGTGTTTAGTGTGTTTCTAGAGTCAGCAGTGGTTAGGGTTTAGTAATTGATGAGATCAAGCTGTATCTAGAGGTCTATGTCCTTAAAAGTCAACCAAAAGGTCAAAGGGGAGACCAAAACTCCAAAAAGGAGTAGCATTCAGGGTTTTGGTGTTTTTGAGTGTTTTAAGGTCATATTTTAAGGTTTTGGACCAAGTTGGGGCATTGAAAGTGGTAATTTCTCATTTGAGCAAAAGATGTAAAAGTTGTCATGACAACTTTTGCCATTTTTGCAAAGTTGTCATGACAACATTTCCTAAAAACTAGGAAAGGGATTTAATGGTGCCAAAATCCAAATAGGAGGGTCTAGGCATGTGTTAATAAGGTATATAAGGTGGACAAAACCCTAATCTAGGAGTTAGTTTTCATTTTGTACAGACTGTGTGTGAAGAAGGAGTGAATTAGACTATATTTTGACAATAGAGCTTTGACCTAGTTGTTTAATGGATTGAAAGTGATAAGTTAATGCATTGAGAATTTTTTTTTGGCATGAAAATAATTTTTTTCATCATTTTGTGTTACTAGTTAAGGTTTTGCAAATTCTTTCATTTCTTCTGGTTCGCTGTCCGGTTTTGAGGCAGTTATGTAAATATGCCCCCCTCTTGAATTCTCGTGGTCAGATTCCTATGGCCTCTTGGATTAAAGTAGGGGACTCCATGTAAATTGTGTATATATCTTGTGGATTTTTTTTGTGTAGGGGAAGAAATTTTATCATCAATCCCTAGGCAAGTGCCAGTGCATTCTGGTTAGGAGCTTGAATGGGACAGTAGCAAGAAAGCTTGCTCAGTGAATTGGTTGAACCAAAACAATGGTGGGGTCATATAGAGAGGTGAGTCCTTTTTTATTTTTATGCAATAATAATTTCAGTGGAGTTGGGTAGAACATTCAAAATGAACCAAGAAACTAGACTATGTACATGTTCCCCAAAACCCATGAAAATAGGGGTTTGTTGTAAATCCTATGTATGGATAGGGTGAGGGTCAAAATCTTTGAAAATAATAGATCCTAGGATGACCTAAAAAAGAATCCAAAGTTAATACATAGGGGTGTTAAGGGATTTTGGGAGAAAATCCACATTTTCAGTATATAGGAGGGCTAATTAGGCCTAAAAAGGCTACAAGGGCTAGTAGGCCTAAAACATGAAAATTGAGGACCCGATTGAAACCAAGAATTGAGATTCATGAAGAAGGATCAAAATAAGTAAGAAGTGACCTAGGAATGGTCAAGGACCCTAATGTCATGAGGCAAGGGTAGTTTGGAGAGCAAGTGACAATTAAGGATTATGGGTGCATGGTGGAATGAAGATGGAAAAAGGGAGTTTGAAATTGGTGGAGGGTTCACAAGTGGAAGGAGGATCTTGGAGTTATCCTCTGGTTAGGGTAGTGAAGAACACCCTAAAGAAGAACTAAGAGAGAGGTCTTAATTTTGGAGCAAGAGTGCTCTTGAGAGTGATCTCCCCATTAAATATTCCCAATTTTAGTGAGGTTATCATATTATCACCTTTACACCTTAACTTGGACTTCCTTATTTGGTGGACTTATCACTTTATCACTTTTCCACATTTAGTGGATGTGTTGAACAAACACCTTCCACCTTAGAAGGTGATCCATATTTAGTTCATATGTGGCACAAATATGTTTCCACCTTGGAGGATGATCCACCTTTAGTATCTTTGACACATCCTTTTTCCACCTTTGGTGAGTGATAAGTCATCACTTTATGTATCATATGATAAGATAAGTGATGTGAGTGATCCAAGGCTTGCTAGCACTTCATCCAAGAGACCTAGCTTGTCTCTTCTAGGAACCAGCTTGTCTCTTCTAGGAACCTAATCTCCTCTAGGTCATGATTGGCTTATATTATTAACTAAGTCCAATTCCAACTCTTATCTAAGAGTTTTACTCTTTTTGCTTCACCTTTAAAAGACTAACACCTTTTAGTTAGTTCAATTCTTCACTTCTCCCATTACACTTAGAAGGATCTAAGTGCCAACTCCACTCTAGAATTAATGATTCATTTTAGGGGTGCTAAGCATGTTGTAATCCATGCATATGTTCCCATTTGACTCCACTTTGATGGATCTCTTAACCCTTTTTAGTTTATTTCAAACCTTAGTCTCCAAGAGGCCTAATTGGGCTTATTTCCTTGTAGCCTTTTACAGTGAATTTTTCCCAATTATTTCAAAACTTTCCAAAATAAGTTTCAAATCCAATCCCACATTCAGATACCCTTTATCATTCCTCAAAATATTTTGTAATTTTTAATCCCCTAGGTCATTCGTACATAGGGTTCCCACAATCTAGGTCCAATAGGGCTAATAGGCCTAATTTCTAGGATTGTCTGCAACATAGTTGAAAACTTTCTCAAAAATTGGTATCATGGATTGGTATGAACTCAATCCTCATAGTATGTCAAGGTATGACCATACCCTATCTATAACTATAATTGGCCCACACAGTACTTCTCTATCCTGCAAGAAATATCATTTTCTTCAACACTAAACCTCTAACCGGGCACTGTCTGCTTGCCTAGGGCTTAGTAGTAAAAATATCTCTCCATCTTCCTTAGAATCCTAATCCTAAAAATATATACACTACTGAATCCCCTAACATATCCATCCATCCTAAGGTCTTTCCCATGGTTATTTTTCATGGTGGAGCCATGAATCGGCTGACTGGTCAAGACAGGACCAGTGGAGACTCTAAACCAAAAACAATTTATTCAATAGACTAAAACTACTCTAATCAGCTTGTCTATCAAATGAAAAAGTCTTAGAACAATCTAAAAAACACTGACCAATCACTAGATTTAGTCTTTCAATCCATTACACATGAATGTCATGTCACAATGCTCAAATTTTCTGTATACAGAGTTGCAGAGCTATTATTCAATGTTCAAAACTTGTTACAATGCATGAATACTGATGAGATTTGAGTCTTGGGTAACATTAGATACTATCTCCATGATTCTAGGGACTATTATTCGATATCCCACTTCCTATTCATAAGGGGATCCAAAGATAACCAGGTTGCATGCAACATTTGCAATTATTACAAATGTTGTCATAGCAACTTTTTAGCAACTTTTGGCATCTTTGCCAGTATGCCTCCTCCCTAAGTTTTAGGACCTCTAACCTCTTCATTTTAAGGATCCAAGATCATTCATGACCTTATGGAATCTCTATTACATCATTGATGTGTTTAAGACACATTGAAGACTCTAACTCAAACTCGTAACACTAAGAAATTTAAAAACTACTAACAATGGCTAATTTGGTGACCTTAGTCCTAATGACTAACTCACCTAGCCCACATTGAAATGACCTTCTAAGGTCCAAATTAAACAACCTATCTTGACTTGGCCAATGTCAAGTACAATCTAAAACATCCTAACTATGGAGGTTAGCCTAGGTGTGCTCCTGCACCATCCTCCCCAAAACAAAAAGTTCAATCCACCCTTGGATTGAGGATGCTTGGATAGATCCCCATATTCTTGAAATCTAATTCCTTTATCCATATTGCATCGGCATTGGTTTGACCATGCTTCTTTATCAAGTGTTCCTTGTATTCTTTGGTTCTAGTCTTCTTGTAGATTCTAGTATCTAGTACACTATTAGCTCCTGTGACTGTAGCAGGGGGTAGTTGAATATCTTCCACATCTCTAATGACTTCTTTGAGACTCTGATCCATGTCTTTCTATGGTTCTTTGTAATGGACTAAGTCTGCAATATTAAAAATAGGTGATAGTCAACTATCTTCTGGGAGCTCAATTCTAAATGCATTATCACCATACTTTGCTAAGATAGGACATGGACCTATCCTTCTCATCTACAACTTGTGAGGGACTCACTTTTGAAGTCTTTATTTGTTAAGGTGCACCATGACCAAGTCACCCACATTGAACTGAACTGTTCTTCTACCTTCATCAACCTTGGTTTTATGTTTCAAGGTGTTCTCTGTCAAAGTTTTCCAGACTATATCATGTATCTCCTGCATTGCATAAGCAAAAAAATCTGTATATCCACTTGCCTTAACTCCATCTTTCAAGTCTCTCAACTCATAGAATCCTCTAGGATGCAATCCATATAATATCTCAAAGGGGCTATTCCCTGTTGACCGGTTGATGGTGTCATTGTAAGCATACTCAACTTGTCCAATCAATTGATCCCATTTCTATCCATATTCCTTGGTCAAGCACCTTAATATATTTCCAAGGCTCCTATACACCACTTTTGTGTGACAATCAATTTGGGGATGGTATGTAGACCCAAATGATAAATTAGTGCGTAACCTTTTCCAAAGAGTCTTCCAAAAATGACTCATAAATTTAGCATCTCTATCTGACACAATGCTCATTGGTAACCCATGGATTCTTACTATCTCTTTGAAGAAGAGAGAGTCTATTTGTTTGGCATCATTAGTGGTCTTGCATGGCACAAAGTGATCCACCGTGCTAAATCTATCCACAACTACATATACACTATCCATGCCTTGTCTTGTCTTGGGTAACCCAACTACAAAATCCATGCTCAAGCATTCCCATGACCTAGTGGGAATAGGTAGTGGTTGATAAAGGCCTACATTTGAAGAAGTACCTTTTTCTCTTTGACATACACTACAAATTTCCACATACCTCCTAACATCAAGATTCATCCTTGGCCAATAATAGAACCTTTGAACAAGTTCTTGGGTCTTAGTGATCCCAAAGTGACCACTCAATGCACCATTGTGATTTTCTTGGATTAAGTTCTTCCTAATAGACCCTCTAGGGACACACAACTGATTTCCCTTAAACAAAAGGCTGCTTTGCAAAGTGTATTCATCATACTTGCTATGAAAATGATTCTTGAATTCAACACATACCTTATAAATGTCTGCAAAGTCTTCATCATCAGCATATAAATCCTTGAAATGATCTATTCCCATACTCTTCAACTAAATTTCCTAAATTGTGAGAGCTCTTCTAGACAATGCATCTGTGACTTTATTGAGGACACCTTTCTTGTGTTTGATATTAAAGGTATAAGCTTGTAGGTACTCAACCCACTTCATGTGCTTGTGACTTAAATTTTCTTGAGAGTTCAAGAAACTTAAATCTTGATTATTCGAGTAGACTATGAAATCCTTGGGGACTAAATAGTGTCATACATTTCAAGGTCATAAGAAGAATACTTCTTCTTAGGTTCACTCAACTTCTCTAAATGAAATTCCATTGGTCTGCCCTCTTCGCTTAGGAAAGCTCCAATAGCTACATTTCTTGCATTACACTCAATGGTGAAAATCTTCTCAAAGCTTGGCAAGACTAACACAGGTTGGGTAGAAATCTTTTCTTTTAACAACTGAAAGTTCTTAGCGGATTGTTCATTCCACATGAACTTAGTCTTCATTCCTCCTTTGATTATGTCCAACATAGAAGAACAAATACCACTAAATTTCCTTATAAACTTCCTATAATACTGAGTAAGGCTATGAAAACTTCTTACCTCTATTGCTATCCTTGGAGTAGGCCAATTCATGAAGGCTTCCAGTTTACTTTTTTCCATTTTTAGATTTCCATGAGATAGAAAAAACCCAAGGTACACTAGCTCTATTTTGATGAACTCAAATTTCTCCAAGTTGATCATCAACTACTCTTCATGCAGCTTCTTGAAGACAGTCTCAAGGTGTTAAAGATGCTCCTCTCTTGTCCTACTATAAATTAGTATATCATCAAGATATACTACTACAAATTTTCCAATTTAGTCTTTGAGGAATTCATTCATGAGCCTCATGAATGTGGAGGGGGCATTAGATAGACCAAATGGAATGACAAGCCATTCATACAAACCTTCATTGGTTTTTAAGGTTGTCTTCCATTCATCTCCCTCATGTATCCTAATTTGGTGATACCCACTCTTCAAGTCTATCTTGCTATAGTACTTGGCTTCACCTAGACAATCCATTAGGTCTTCAATCCTAGGTATGGGGAACC
>MU224580.1:424094-443829 GCA_018584345.1 Thuja plicata
TTCTATTTGCCTAGCAATCTCCTCATTTTGTTGAGGGGTCATCTTGTAAGCTACTTTATTAGGTAGGGTAGCTCTGGGTATGAAGTCTATCCTATGACTTATGGCTCTTTTAGGGGGTAATGCTGATGGTTTTCCATCACTTAATATGCCTTCATAAGTCTACAACATGCTTTGTAACTCCTTAGGTACCTCTGATTTCTTGTCTCCTTTTTCATCATTATTTTCTCTTGGCCTTAGTACTAATGTATAGGAAACCCCTTCTCCTTCTTCCATGGTTTCTATGAATTCTTTTTCACCCACCATAAGTACATTAGGGTCTGTTGTCTTCACATCTGCATCCTTTAACAATGATTGGATTTTGAAAGTTACTTTGTCCTTCTTGAATGTATAGGAGTTCATCACTCCATCATGGATAGCTTGGCGGTCAAATTGCCATGGTCTACCTAGGAGAAAGTGACATGCATCCATAGGAAACACATCCCATAGAACCTTGTTGTTATATCTCCCTATAGAGAACTCCACCCAATCATGCTCATTGACTAAGACATGATGTCCCTTATTGAGCCATGTGACCTTGTAAGGATGAGTGTGGGGTATCCTTGTCATGCCTAGCTTGCTGACTGCTTCTTTTGATAGAATGTTGTCAGTAGACCCTGAGTCCACAATGAATCTACATACTTTTCCCATCACCTTACATTTGATTCTAAATAGGGACCTTCTTTGGCTTGTCTCTTCTTTAACCAGCTCCTTGATTAATGTTCTCCTCATCATGAGGTTCTCACCTTCTTCTGAATTTAATGGTACCTTAGAGTGTGTCTCTGCTGCATTTATCTCTTCATGAACTAAATTAATTCTCTTGTTACCTCCTTGAGAAGTACTGCCCTTCTCTGAAAACCTATAGGAAGGGTGTCCCATTTGGTTGCAATGATAGCATTTCATATTGGAAAAGTAATTGCCTCTTCCTTGTCAACCACTTCTTCCTCTAAAATTTGATTTCCTTCCTCTTCCAGCTCTACTAGAACTTCCCTCTTGCTGCTTAGTGTACTTGACTTCTCCTTGTGTTCTTGATTATGAACTTCTTCCACCATAGCCACGTCTTGATCCTCTACTATCCCTTCCTCTACGTCTTCCTTTAGAGGTTTGCTCTTGTTTTCTTTTTCCTTTCTCCTCTATCTTCAAGGCCATTTGATAACATTGGCGGATTTTTTTGAAGTTCACAAGACTCATGTATTCTTGAATAGACCACTTGAGTCCATTCAAATATCTAGCTAGTTTGATGCTTTCATCCTCCACCACTTGTGACCTTAAGCACAACTTTTGGAACTCTTCGGTGTATGCTTGGACATCCAAATATTTTTGTCTGAGATTGTGTCTTCTGCTATGTAGCTAAACCTCATAGTCATTAGGCAAGTAGGTCTGCTTTATCTTGGACACCATGCCTTTCCATGTGACTATAGGAATCCTTCCTTCTTTCTCCCTTTCAGTTTGAGTAAACTTCCACCATGTGAGAGATGATCCTCTCAACCTTGACTTGGCCACAGTCACTTTTTGGGCCTTATTACACCATCACATTCAAAATGGTTTTCTATACTATCAATCCAATCCACAACTGAATCTGGATCCATTTGTCCACCAAATATTGGTACACCTTCCAAATCTTTGCCACTTAGAGCCTTCAATGTCTTTAAGAAGGGTTCTTTAACAATGATAGGGTCAGGGGTTGGAGCTTCCTCTTCTAAATCCACTCCCTTCTCCCTTGCTTCTTCTTCTTCTTTTGGATCTATCTTATCTTTCATCTTATCAAATTTGTCTTGGACTTCTCCCAAGAGTTGCTCCATTTGAGACAACCTTTCTCTTAACAACTTCTTGTCTTCTTCTTGCTCATCCACCTTTTTGGCTAACTTAGTGTTAGTCACCATGGTTTTGTCTTCTACTAATCCCACTGGTGTATTCTCTCCAATTGATTCAGTAGGCTGAAACATCCACCACAAGCTTGATCTCAATCAAGCTCTGATACATATATGATATGAGTGATCCAAGGGTTTCTAGCACTTCATCCAAGAGACCTAGCTTGTCTCTTCTAGGAACCTAATCTCCTCTAAGTCTTTATTGGCTTAGATGATTAACTAAGTCCAATTCCAACTCTTCTCTAAGATTTTTACTCTTTGTGCTTCGTCTTTGAAAGACTAACATCTTTTAGTTAGTTCAATTCTTCACTTCTCCCACTACACTTAGAAGGATCTAAGTGCCTACTCCACTCTATTATTCATGATTTATTGTAGGGGTGCTAAGCATGTTGTAATCCATGCATATGTTCCCATTTTACTCCACTTTGATGGATCCCTTAACCCTTTTTAGTCGAGTTCAAACCTTAGTCTCCAAGAGGCCTAATTGGGCTTATTTCCTTGTAGCCTTTTACAGTGACTTTTTCCCAATTCTTTCAAAAATTTCCCAAAGAAGTTGAAAATACAATCCCACATTTAAATACCCTTTATAATTTCTCAAAATATTTTGTAATTTTTAATCCCCTAGGTCATCCGTACATAGGGTTCCTATAATCTAGGTCCAATAGGGCTAATAGGCCTAATTTCTAGGAATGTCTGCAACATAATTGAAAACTTGCTCAAAACTTGGTATCATGGATTGGTATGAACTCAATCCTCATATTATGTCAAGGTATGACCATACCCTATCTATAACTATACTTTTCCCACACATTACTTCTCTATCCTACAAGAAATCTCCTTTTCTTCAGCACTAAACCTCTAATCGGGCACTGTCTGCTCGCTTAGGGCTTAGTAGTAAAATTAGCTCTCCATCTTCCTTAGACTCCTAATCCTAAAAATATATACACTACTAACTCCCCTAACATATCCATCCATCCTTAGGTGTTTCCCATGGTTAGATTTCATGGGGGAGCCATGAATCGACTGATTGGTCAGGATAGGACCAGTGGAGACTCTAAACCATAAATAATTTATTCAATAGACTAAAACTACTCTAATCAAATTGTCTATCAAATTAAAAGTATTAAAATAGTCTAAAAAACACTAAACAATCACTAGATTTAGTCTTTCAATCCATTACACATGACTGTCACATCAAAATGCTCAGATTTTCTGAATACAGAGTTGCAAAGCTATTATTCAATGTTCAAAACTTGTTACAATGCATGAATACTGATGATATTCGAGTCTTGGGTAAAATTAGATGCAATCTCCATGATTCTAGGGACTGTTAGTCAATATCCCACTTCCTATTCATAAGGGGATCCAAAGATAACCGGGTTGCATGCAACATTTGCAATTATTGCAAATGTTGTCATAGCAACTTTTTAGCAACTTTTGGCATCTTTGTCATTATGCCTCCTCCATAAGTTTTAGGACCTCTAACCTCTTCATTTTGAGGATCCAAGATCATTCATAACCTTATGGCATCTCTATTACATCATTGATGTGTTTAAGACACATTGAAGGCTCTAACTCAAACTCCTAACACTAAGAAATTTAAAAACTACTAACAATGGCTAATTTGGTGACCTTAGTTCTAATGACTAACTCACCTAGCCCACATTGCAATGAACTTCTAAGGTCCAAATTAAACAACCTATCTTGACTTGGCCAATGTCAAGTACAAGCCAAAACATCCTAACTATGGAGGTTAGCCTAGGTGTGTTCCTCCACTAATAAGATACTTTTTATAATTGTATGCCTTCCTATCTCTCACATTGGCCTATTTAACCAAGGGGTCTCATTTGTAATATTTAATTTTATTGGATTCAATCATTGAAGTGAATTTAATTAATTAAATCATTCTAGTTGACCCATTCTGTTGCATTATTGATAGGAAAACAATTTATTCTTGTCATATTATTTCTCTCTTGGTATTGTGCTTTCCATTAGGCCTCTAAATATCTAGGGCGTACCTTCATAGCTAAATATTGCATGGTAACTGAGCTTGTTTAGTGTCATTGGATAGTCTTTTGAGAGATTTGAGTGCAATTTTGGTCAATTTTGGGGGTCCTCCTCTTTTTGGCTTTCTATTGTAGGTCAAAATCAGAGCTTGGTGGTGCAAATATAAGGTCACTATTAAATTCATGAGGTACAAAAACTCCAAATTGACTTTTGTTTCATCCAAATCAGACTCTTCAAGCCAAACCTATAGGTATTTGAAGTTTGGACGTATGGAGGCAATTCATGCGTCATAATTACATAGGCAATTTTTAAATTGTGATATCTCAATCATCTTGGCTCCTTTTGGTGAGCACTTTTTTTATTTGGGATATAATTTCATGTTCTAAAAAGTGGTGTAGGATATTTCTAATTTTTGGACATTTCTAATTTTTGGACATGGATTTTTAAGAAAATCACACACTCCCTATTTTTGCAAATTTAGAGGCATCATTTGGCCTCAAATGGACTCTTTTTTAAGTGCATTTTTTTTGAAAAGTGTATGAATTATTTTTTACTTCATGGTGGTGCTATCATTTTGTAGTGATTGTGATAAAAAAATGTACTTTCAACATATAGCCTTATAGGGCTTATTTTTGCAATTGTAATGCACAGATCTTAGTTTGGTCTTTTGCATAGTGACCTAAGTCTATTATAGCTTGATTGTGGAAATTGTAACCACTCAAACAAAAAGTCTGAGGAAAAAAAGAAAATAAAACAATTAAATTTTTATTTATTATATAATAAAAAATTTTGCCAATAAAATGTTTTTAATAACTTTAAATAAGTTTTTTAATTTTTTTTTGTTTTATAAGAAAATTTGGGAACACAAATTATAATATCCACCTATCAAACTTGTATCAACCAACCATCAATTCTTCTATATGAAAACTATCAAGGGATATTTGATCATATTTTCTTGGCACATCTCAATTAGAGGCATCTTTAGTGGTCAACTACATTGGTGGTATTATCTTCATGTTTCCAAATTTGCGTTATCATGTCATTGTTGTAATCTCTTGTATGTGCCCTGTCGTAAATAGACTAAAATAAAGTGTGATATGTTGTTATAAGTGTGGTTGTCATTGCACCAAAATATCAACCTATCAATATACAATACAACCACTAGACTTGTAGAATCCACAGGAGGTGGTTAACCCCTTGCCACAAATCCAAGGGGAGAGCTGACCATTTTGCCAACAATCACCCCCTCAGCATTACCTGAGGGGTTTCGAACTTGTGACCAAGATCTGATAACACTTGTTATAAGTGTGGTTTTCATTCAATCAAAAGATCAACCTATCAATGCCTGATACAACCACTAGAATTATAGAATCCACAATAGGAAGTAAGTCCCTTGTCATGAATTCTGAGGGGAGCACTGACCATTTTTCCAACATTTCATGTATTTTGTCATTGAGGATTTATTAGTTAAAATTCTTCTATTTTCAATAGGTTAGGAATGTTGGAAATAATGGGAAGTGTGTACTAAGAGGGGAGGGGTGAATCAGTACCTCTAACACTTTTATCTCTTATAACCTTTATCCATTGTGTAATCAATTTTATAACCAACCATCTATTCTATACTATCTTTGTGTAAGATATATCAATTCATAAACTTTAACAAACATGTAAACATTCATGAAAGTAATTGACACATAACACAAGATATGTGATGACATGTAACTGATTGAATGTTTGATAATGTTAAGTTGAAAGATAATGCAAATAATTAAATCAGTTAATGGACTCTATTGTCATTGATGTCAACTTGATATCATCTATATGGTCATGTACATAATGCCAAAGACTTCAAAGAACTGAAGGAACCAAAGTTATGGTTTCAGCAATACATAAAAGTCAAGTGTTCACTAAGTGACAAAAAAAATCGATAGAGTGCACACCGATGAACAGAGCAAAGAAGAATAGTCATAGTGATACCCAATGATCAGAAGCATAGTGTTTCTAGATGAAGAAAAACTACAGAATGCCCAACGAACAAATTCATAAGGTTGCCCGACGACTAAAGATATAGAGTTTCTGGATGAGTAAAATTATAATGATTCCTGATGGATGAAGATAACAAAGCTAACTCGAGTCTCACCGATGGTTTATTCAGTTATAGGTGAAAACTAATTGCAGTGGTGACCAAAAGAATTGAGAGTTCAGAAAATGACAAAATATCTAGATGGAAGAGCTAAAAATAGACTTAACTGGTTGTCTACTTTGTTTTATTTGACTAGAGATAAGTGATTGATTTAAAGATGATTTGTATAGTTGGCAAGAAGATATCTACGAGACAAATCAGAAGTTATGCTTTAAATCTAATTGGCTGGATTATTTATCATGCCAAGAATCAAGAATCAAGAAACAATGAATATTATGTCTATATAAGAGACAAGCATAATTCATTTATGAATGGGATTAAGGGGAGTGAATAAAAAGAGGATGCTGAAGAGAAACTGATGAAGAACAAATTCTTGTAGTTCTGATCAAACAAGATGAAGGAAGAGCTAAGGAATTTTGTAGACACTGACAAATAGTGAGCATAGCATCACAAAGAAGAAAGTATGGAGCACAAGGATTGAATTGATACATTGGTCAGAGAGGTAATGTACTTAAATAGATCTAAAAATCTGCAATTCAAGTTGCAATATGAACAGGTCATAGTGTTTCAGTTTAACTATTGAAGCATCAAGTCTCTTAACCGAGTAGGACTTAACAGTGTTCTATATATTAAGGTACATCTCAAGGAGTGCCAAAAAGGTTGATTCATGAAAGTAGCATTGGACTTGCCCGATACCTATTGACATTCTAAGAAGGAGGCTAATTCAATGATGGTAGTAATTGATGCCCGATACTAAGAGACAAACTATATGTATAAAATACTCTAACAAGGTCGCACTTAATAGTGTGTTTGTAACCCTTAACAGGGTTGTCTCCTAATAGGGCTCACTTCAGAAGAGTGAAAATTTGGGGTACCGGTACCAGTGGTTTTTTTCCCTTAACATGTTTTCCACATTAAAATTCAAGTGTTATGTGTGTATGATTCATTTCTTTACTGTTTTGCATCTTACATAGCTAACTTTGGATTGATCGGTATACTCTTCTTATTTACTGAGTTTAGGTAAATAGTTATACTGCTTATTGGTAATCAAGAAAGAATAAGGATTGACAGAGAAAACTGACAGACAGTTAATCATTATTAGTATTTCATGATGTGCATCTTGTAGGGACATAATAATCTGAGATTTATTGATTGGTGTTTAATTTTGAAGGATAAATTTTTGAGGCCACTGATTCACCCCCCCTCTCAGTTATTACTAACAATTGGTATCAGAGCTTGTGTGCTTAGAAAGGAAGGTTTCAAGATCTAAGTCAAGATCACAAGATAAACATACGAGATGTGCCCAAGTTGAACAAAGACAACTTTGCTTCATGGAAAAGCAAGATAAGACTCCACTTATCAGGTATTTTTAATGATGTTACTCAATTCCTAGATACTGAATATGTGTTTCCCACAGGAGTATTAACAGTTGATCAATTGAGAGAGAAGCATGAGAACAACTTCATGGTCATAGAGCTTTATTGCTCACTCTCTGATGCTGAATTTGAAGATGTCAAAGATTTCAAAACTGCAAAGAAGATGTGGGACAAACTGAAACTTGTACATGGAAGTGATACACATGTTTTGAGAGCAAGGGCACAAAGCCTTAGAGAAAAGTTTGATGATCTCACAATGAAAGAAGGAGAAAAAATCACACAGTACAACACAAGAATCAAAGAAGTAGTCAACGCTATATGAGGAGTTGGAGGTACACTTGAAGAGGAGACATTGGTAAGTAAAATCTTAAGAACCTTACTGCCTGTATATGCTATTAGAGTTTCTGCCATTCAAGAAATGGGAGCAATAGAAAATAATAAAGTTACTCTTGATAGCTTAATTGGTAGACTAATGTCATTTGAGATGAATAACTTTGATAATATTGTCTTACCAAACTTAGAGTCTGCATTTAAATCTTCTATGAGAATAAGAAAATCAATTCATAGACATGCATCTAGAAGAGATAGTGAGAGTGAAAGTGAAGAAGAAGATCTAGATGAAATAGAAGCACTTATGGCTAGAAGAATGCAGAGAGGCAAAGGTAAATACAAAGGCAAGTTACTTATATGCTTTAATTGTAAAGAGATTGGACACTTTACTACAAGATGTTATAACAGAAGAAAAGATGACAGGGTTAATGATAGATCGTTTGAGAAGAAATCTGACAGAGGTGACAAAAAAGATTACAGAAGTTACTGACAATTAGAAAGAAGAGATATCCAAGACTACAAGGACAAAGGCAAGAAAGCCAGCGACCTAGCTGCTTACAGAGATGAAGATACTGACACCAAACCTGATGAAGACATCGAGATGGTGCTTGTGGCTGTGAAAGATGATTCAGATGAAGATGAGAGGTATGTAGAAACTACACTCATATCTAAGTTTAGCAAGAATGACATCTAGATTATAGATAGTGGCTACACTCACCACATGACTGGTGAAAAAGAAAAGTCTAACACTTTTGATTATTACAATGGTGGTACAGTAAGAATGGGTAACGATACACCTTGTCCAGTTGAAGGTAAAGGAACTATAATGTTGAATAACCTGATTAAATGTGAAAATTATTATTGCGTAAAAGGATTAAATTATAATCTGTTGAGTGTTTCTTAGCTGAATAATTCAGGTCACAGAGTAGCATTTGAGAATAAGAAGGCAAAGATCTTCTATGAATCAGGAAGATTGATTGGTACTGACGAATAGACAAAAGGTAACTTATTCTAACTGAATGATACTAACACCACTTTTTTAATGACTAGAAATGAATACATATGGTTGTGGCACCAAATATTGTGTCATGTAAATTTTGACAACATGATGAAAATAAGAAGGAGAAATGTAAGAGGCTTACCGACGATGTCAAAGCCCAACAACATCATGTGCAAGAATTGTCAAAAAAGTAAGATGACAAATTCTAGTTTCAAAAGTAAAACCCATACATCTGATGATATTCTAGAATTAGTCCATACTGATCTATGTGGACCAATGAAGACAAAGAGTTATTATGGAGATAGATATGTTATTCTCTTTGTTGATGATTACTCTAGAATGATGACAATTATGTTTCTAAAAGATAAATTTGAAGCATTCAAGATGTTTAAATAGTATAAGGCAATGGTAAAAAAACAAAGTGGTAAGGATTTGAAATGCTTGATATCAAATAGAGGAGGAGAGTTTATATAAGATGAATTCACTAATTTCTACAATGAGCATGGTATAAAAAGACAAGTTTCTGCACCAAGAACACCACAACAAAATGGGATTGCTAAGAGAAGGAACATATCCATAGTTGATTGTGCTAGAAAACTGATGATAGAGAAAGGCATCACCCAAATATTCTTGAGAGAAGCTTTTAGTACTATTGTCTACACATTAAATTGAGTACAATTAAAGAAGGACACAAAGAAGACACCCTATGAGCTATGGTATGGTAAAACACCCAATGTAAGTTACTTCCAAATCTTTTGTAGTCATTGTTATGTCTTAAAGGATGATATAAATGGAAAGCTTGATGCCAAGAGTGATGAAGGTATCTTTCTAGGGTATTCCACCCAAATCAAGGCTTATAAATGTCTTGTTAAGGCCTCCAACAAAATTGTTGAAAGTGCAAATGTGAAGATAGATGAATTTGAAGAAAAGAACGAGATGGAAAGCACAAAAGAACCAAAGGAATAAAAAAAGTTTGTATATTGTGAAGAACCTAACACTCTGGTCTAGAAAAAGTGCTTAATTCTAGAGCAACAAAATGTTGTAACCGACGGCCAGGCTACAAGTACAGACAATTAGGATAATGATCAAAATAATGTGCAAGGTGATGAAGAACAGAATGAAGAAAAAAATGATTATCAAACTGATAGACAAAGAGATGTACCTGTACTTTCCAGATATGTAAGAAGGAACCATCTAGAGATCCAGATCATAGGAGATAATAAAGCTGGTACAAGAACAAGAAGTAAGTCTCTAAACACAAGCTGTTTGATTTGTGAGTTTGAGCCAAAATCTGTTAATGCTACACTTGATAATGAAGAATGGATGAGTGCTATGAATGATGAGATTGAGTAGATTGAGAAGAACAAGATATGGTCACTTGTGCAAGACCAGATGACAAGAATGTCATTGGTACTAAATGGAGATTTAGGAACAAGCTGAATGAGAATGGAGAAGTCACAAGAAACAAAGCAAGACTAGTATGCAAGGGGTATGCACAAGAGGAAGGCATTGACTATGGAGATACCTTTGCACCTATTTATAGGCTAGAAGGTGTAAGAATACTACTTGCTTGTGCTTCATTCAGAGGATTCAAGGTATACCAAATGGATGTCAAGTCAACATTCCTAAATGGAATACTTGAAGAAGAGGTATACATTGAGCAACCAAAAGGGTTTGTAGATCCAGACAAGATAAACATGGTATGTAGACTTAATAAATCCCTGTATAGATTGAAACAAGCTCCTAAAGTCTGGTATGAATGAATTCATTCCTATCTTATAAGTATTGGATTTGTAAGGACTAGTGAAAACAATAATCTTTATTTGAAGGAAGCTACTGATGCTAACACTTTGATTGCTAAAATATTTGTTGATGACATCATATTTAGAGGCAATGATATGCTATGCAAATCATTTTCTCATGAGATGAGGAAAGAGTTTGAGATGTCTATGTTTGGAGAGATCAAGTTTTTTCTTGGTCTACAAATCATGCAACAATGTGAAGGTATTTTCATTACACAATCTAAATACATTAAAGAGGTCCTAAAAATATTCAAGATGTAAGATTCCAAACCAGTTGGAACACCGATGGCTACTAGATGTAAGTTGACAAAGGAGGAAAAGATATCAGAGGTAAATCAGACTTTGTATAGATCAATTATTGGAAAACTCATGTATGTTGTACACACTAGACCAGATATTGCACATGCAGTAGGAATTGTTGCTAGATTTTTTGCTAACCCTAGGGAATCACATATGACTGCTGTGAAAAGAATTTTAAGATATCTAAAGAATACCAAGGAATATGTCTTATGGTATAGAAGAGAAGGAAAATTTGAACTTAAGGTGTTTAACGATGCTGATTGGGCTAGAAATCTTGATGACCAGAAGAGCACAATTGGAGGAGCATTCTTTATGGGTGATAAACTTGTCACATGGACTAGCAAAAAGCAAGGATGCATCTCTTAGTCTATTGCAGAAGCAGAGTATGTTGTTGCTGCTACAAATTGCTCAAATATTGGATGGATCAAAGAGTTACTGGAAGGTATTCATATGAAGATCCTAGAACCAGTAATTATCTATTGTGATAACACCAGTGCAATAAACATTTCCAAGAATCTAGTCATGCATGCTAAGACTAAACACATTGCAATCAAGTGTCATTATTTAAGAGAACAAGTTCAAGCAAAGGAGGTAACACTTGAGTATGTGCAATCCAAAGAACAATTAGTTGATAACTTCACCAAGACACTGCCCAAGGATACATTTGAATACTTGAGAAAGAGACTAGGGGTCAAACCCTTATCTACCAGTCAGTAAAATGACTACAAAGTTGCATCAGCCTACATATTATCAGAATATCATTAATGTTGATGCAAGAAAATAGATGAACTTCAAGGCTACATCTATATATAGATAGGTATATATCAACATCGAACACTAGAGCATATTGTTGTAGTGATGATGGATAAGGGAAATTCAAGGAATATATTATGGATGGAAAGAAATGACTGTTTGACATTAATGTCAGATATTTGTTTGTAATTGTTGTCAAAGGGAGATATATATCCATATTATCACATCCTTCTATAAAAAGAGAGAGATTATCCATTATCACATTACACCAACAGGGAGAGATTATATCCTTAGGGAGAGAAATTGTATGGAAAGAATATACAAAGGGAGAGTTGCTGACAAAAGAAAAGACATCAAAAGAGAAGAAAAGTCAAAGGAGAGAAATGACACAAGGAGAGAACACAACACATTAGAAGACAAAGAGCTGCAAGAATCAAATCTAAGCTAAAAGAGAGCTTACCGATGGTCAGACACTTATCAGTTAACAAAACAAAAGATTGGTAGTTTGATGAATCTCAACTATTATATTTTATATTGTATTAGAAATAGTACAGTGTGATAATATAGTATGTTGCCATCAATGCCAAAGAGAGAGATTGATGACATGTAATTGATTGAATGTTTGATAATGTTAAGTTGAAAGATAATGTAGGTAATTAAATTATTTAATGGAATATATTGTCATTGATGTCAACTTGATATCATCTGTATGGTCAAGTACATAATGCCAAAGACTTCAGAGAAATGAAGGAGCCAAAGTTATGATTTCAGTAATACATAAAAGTCAAGTATTCACTAAGTGACAAACAACACCGACAAAGTGCACACCGATAGATAAAGAAAAGAAGAATAGTCACAATGATACCCAATGATCAGAAGCATAGTGTTTCCCAACGAAGCAAAAATACAAAATGCCTGACGAGAAAAGTAGAAAGGTTTCCCGACGACCAAAGATACAAAGTTTCCCGATGAGTAAAATTCCAATGATGCCTGATGGATAGAGATCACAAAGCTAACTAGAGTCTCAGAAATGGATCAATCAGTTATCACTAATGACTAACTGCAGTGGTGACCGACAGAACTGAGAGTTCAGAAAATGACAAAATATCTAGATGGCAGAGCTAAAATAGACTTAAGTTGTTGTCTACTTTGTTTTATTCAACTAGAGATAAGTGATTGATTTAAAGATGATTTGTATAGTTGGAAAGAAGATATCTATGAGACAAATCAGGAGTTATGCTTTAAATCTAATTGGCTAGATTGTTTATCATGCCAAGAATCAACAATCAAGAAATAATGAATATTATATCTATATAAGAGACAAGCTTAATTCATTTCCGCATGGGATTAAGGGGAGTGGATAAAAAGAGGATGCTGAAGAGAAACTGATGAAGAAAAAATTCATGCAATGCTAATCAAACAAGCTGAAGGAAGAGTTAAGGAATTCTACAGACACCGACAGACATTGAGCACAACATCATAGAGAAGAAAGTATGGAGCACAAGGATTGAATTGATACATTGGTCAGAGAGGTAATGTACTTAAATAGATCTATAAATCTGCAGTTCAAGTTGCAATATGAATAGGTCATAGTGTTTCAGTTTAACCATTGAAGCATCAAATCTCTTAATCAAGGAGGACTTAATAGTCTTCTATATATTGAGGTACATCTCAAGGAGTGCCAAAAAGGTTGATTCATGAAAGTAGCATTGGACTTGCTTGATACCTATTGACAGTCTAAGAAGGAGGCCGATTCAAGGATGGTAGCAATAGATGACCAATACTAAGTGATAACCTCTAAGTGTAAAATCCTCTAATAAGGTCGCACTTAACAGTGTGTTTGTAACCTTTAACAGGGTTGGCTCCTAACAGGGCTCACTTCAGATGAATGAAAATTTTGGGTACCGGTCCCAGTGGTTTTTTTCCCTTAACAGGGTTTCCACATTAAAATTCACATGTTATGTGTGTATGATTCATTTATTTACTATTTTTCATCTTACATAGCTAACTCTGGATTGATCGGTATACTCTGCTTATTTACTGAGTTTCGGTAAATAGTTATATTGCTTATCGATAATCAAGAAAGAATAAGGATTGAAAGAGAAAACTGATAGACAGTTAATCATTATTAGTATTTCATGGCATGCATCTCGAGGGACATAATAATCTGAGATTTATTGATTGGTGGCTAAGTTTGAAAGATAAATTTTTGAGGCCACTAATTCACCCCCCTCTCAGTTATTACTAACAATATGGTAACGTAGAAAACCCCTGTTAGAAGGTAAAAAATGTCGTGGGGATGGCACCCACAAAAACTTCACTATCTACAGATTGGAAGGGGTCGGTTAAGACTTACAATTTGATCACTTCAGATGATTTACCATGTTAGGAGTATTATGTGGAGATTGGTTAAGGTCTACTCTATTAAGAGCTTTAGCAAAACTATTTAGTGTGCACTCAGTTAAGAGATTTACAATAGGATTGTTAAATCCACTTTTTTTGAAAGGATTTATTCTATTTGCTACACTTTTTAGAATACAAACAAAAATACTCATTGACCTGAGTGTATGCAATCTAAAAATTGCTGATTATAGATCCATTACAAATAGCATGTATAAATGTATCACCTAATGTGATTGATTAAAACCTTTGTTTCTTGGTAGCCTCTGTTCTTGGTTCTTGATAACCAAATTCATCTTTTTTTGTTCTGATTCTTGAAAATCTCAGTCTGATCCATAGATGTGCTTGTTGACTACATTCATCCTCTCATCCTTTTCAAATGAATGATTACAATATCTATTTATAACATAGATTGACCTAATTAAGTTTCACTTATTACAAAACTAACTCTATGATCAAAGGTTTACAACTTGACATTGATCTCCTAGTTTACATGTTTTTAATCAGTTAGACTGATTAAAAAAATTATAATAATGTTTCTTGTTCCTTAAGAAATGGATTTAAAATAAATCAAAACTCTATAAATAGAATACAACTGTTTTATCTAACATGGAAGTCAGATCCACTTTTCTTGGCATATAACTAAATTTTGGTGTTTGATGCTCAGTTTGAACTAAAATTAGTTTGACTATCTTTTGGTGTTCCTTGGTTGAACTGTCTGTCAGGTTCCTCTCTTGTTTTCTCTCTTAGTTTGCACTGTACTTTGCTCATCAGGTTCCACTGTCGATTTACTCCTATTGGGTTCCACTTTATCATGTTTGGGTTGCATTGTCGATGTACACTACAAAACTTGTGTCATCAGGTTTCCCTTTTCTTATCACTTTTGGTCTGAACTAAAAACTTGACTTTCAGTGTAGTGTAACCAACGGTTTATTACAAATTTTTTCTCTTTGCATACTAATGAAAAAACTTTGTCATCAATCTCCCCCTTTGACATTAGTATCAAAAACTTATATGTGAAAAATACTAAAAAAGTTTATAGTATGTACACCTTGTATATTACTTTTTCATTTCATGACTCCCCCTATGCATATGCCCGTATAGTATAGTATATGTGTATGTAAACTTTTTATTTATACTATCTCTTCCTTTTTCCTTTTGTTCTATATTTTCCTTTTCCCCTTTTGTACATATCATTTTATTTTTCCCCCTTTTTTGATAGTAAGGGAAAAGGTGTATACCTATAGATTATAAAAAATATGAGAGTGAGAGGTCTTCATTTCCTCCATCATCTTGTCCCATTTCTCCTTGAGATTCTCAAGAACCATATGCTCTAATGTGATCCTGGTATGCATGTCATAGATGCTGTCTTCTATAGACATCTCAGGGGCTGCAATAAGTTGCCTTGCCAAACTTATGTATTTTTGTAGAAGTGTGAGGTTGGGTAATAGTAGAGATTGTATCTCGGTAACCTCCTCTCTAAACTGTGACTCTACTTCCCAAAGTTCTTGTCTTAACCATTTGATTTCAATGATCTTCTCATAATGCAATTTGATTTCATTTCCATCTATGGTTGGACTTTGTGCAGTTGCATTTAGATCAGAATCGATCTTTGCAATCTTATCATTGTTATCCTTTGTAAATTTATCTAAATTGCAAGCTTTTATATTAAGAAAAAAACTTCAATAATGATTGGATGTAATTCATTTGATAATTTTGAAAGCTTTACCTTATTTTTTGCCACTTCTTGGCTGATCTATTTCATCAATTTGTATTGAAAATTTTGTTCTTCTCATTCCTTAATTGCCTTTTTTACATCTACATTTGTGTTGTGATTGCATCGGTAAGAACAGAAAGTTGACCCAGAATGGGACATTGTGATCAACATCAATGTTGGGAACTATCTGGCTTAAGATACCACTTGTGTTCTCCAATAGTACGGAGTCTCAGTGTTTCTTCTTAAGCTTTTCCTCCAATTCTTTCCTTTGACATATTTCTCCATATTCTTGAAGTGATTCAAAATCTAATGTAGTTGGGTCACACTTTGGTATTTCTATGATCTCATAAAGTGTGACTTCCAACTTGTTCTTCTTTGTTTTCTTCTTCTTTTGTGATGCACCTATATGTAAAACCATAGCTAGCTTCTCTGCTTTGTCTGATGTGCTACTAGATGGCTTATGTGGTGTTGTACCTTTTTCTTACTGCTCATTGTTTTCCTGTCGATTGTCTAAGGATGTATCCTTATCAACCTTTGGTGTATCTACAACTTTCCCTTTGGTGTCCTTCGGCATGGTATCAACTGTCTTATCTTGCTCATCTTTCTCTTTTTGCACTTCTTCTTTATCTTTCACTTGTGCATCTTTTTTTGTTTGGTCTCCATTTGTTTGTTGTGTGTGATCTATATTTGTAACATTTTTATCACCATATTTTTGTTCTACACCGATGACTACCTATTCATTGGTTGTATCTTTCTTTCTCCTTCTCCTACATCCTCGGGTATGCTTATATCAGGCTTGGGGGTCTTCTCCTTTTGTGAAATTATATTGATTGCTTGAATCAATAATGACATCTGGCTCAGTATGTATACTTGTGCAGCATCAATAGATGTATCTTGATCATATGTAATAGTAATATCTTCATATTTATTTACCTCATTTTCAGGATCGTCAGTGATATCAATAAGAGTATTATATATAGTATTGTCCAGCCATGTTTCATCAACAACATCCATATCCTTGTTTCCTGTTGTGTTCAATTCTTCTTTGTCCAATTATACATTGGTGATAGTAATTTTTTTGGGGCTCTGTTTAGCATGATCATCCTTGGTCTGTTGATTTTTGGTAAGAGCTATTTGTGGCTCAAGACTTGTATCCTATTTAGGAATATCAAGTATCTTTCTCCATTCATCCTCACTCTTCCTGTCTAGTTCTAGTAGATGTCCTTGAAGTACTTGGTAGATTCTCAACTTTAGTGAGAACTGTTTGGAGTGATTCTTCATCATCTCTTTAATTTCTTCCATTTTTTATTCCAGAGGCATGAAAGATACTAGGGATCTTTCCCTAATCTCTTTCTCAGAGTGTAAGGCAAATATCCATCTTGCCGATAATCTATCTTGAAGTTCTTTTGGCATATTATCTAACAATTGTATTGAGAGATATTTGAATATACACATCATTTTGATAATTGCCTCTTCAATTTTATTTTGATCCACTGGATCCAATGTTAGCCATTTCTTAATCTTTCTATCATTGATTGTACCTAATTTGATAATTGAGGCACATGCTTCATCAACAGTTTTAGGAATCTTATTCTTTTCCTTTTGGATAGATTCATCCTGTTTGGTGTCCTCAATGTCTT
Organism: Thuja plicata; assembly: GCA_018584345.1. Classification (NCBI taxonomy): domain Eukaryota; kingdom Viridiplantae; phylum Streptophyta; class Pinopsida; order Cupressales; family Cupressaceae; genus Thuja; species Thuja plicata. Next base: position 441,470 of record MU224580.1, read on the forward strand.
ACCTTGTTCTCAGGAACTTTCTTCTCTTGTTGGTCCCCTTTTCTGTGTTTGAGGTTTCATCTTATATTTCCTTACTTTACCTTTCTTTTTAGGTGAAGGACTTGCATCCTTTGTTGTTTGATTCCTGGTCCTTGTTGCAGCAGTGGTCCTAGATTTCTTTACTAGTGGAGCTAGTGGTGTATCTAAATCTGTAGAATCTGAGTCACTCTCATTTTCAGCTTCACCAATGGGTGACTGTCTCACAGTTTCTTCTTTCTTTTCAATTTCTTCTTCTGTTACCAACAACCTTTTCTTTAAGTTCTTAACCATCTTCTCTTTCTTCCTATCAATGTTCTTCTTAACCAAGCCATTTTTAATTCTTTCTTTGGCTTCTTCATATGTACCAAACTTAGGTTGTGTTTTATCTAATGGCTCATTTATCAATGTCTCAATTGCATTGGATACTTGATCTATGTTCACCTCATAGTCAAGTGGAGATAGCCATGTTGTTCTTGGTACAAATGGATTGATGTATGTATAGTTAGTGTCTACCATAAAACATATGTCAGTTTTGAAATTTTTAATTAACTGTTCTGGAATCCTTACTCTCTTCTGCATTCTATCTTTGAATCCAGCAAAGTATTCATCCATGAATGACTCAAAGTTATCTCTTAGTGATTTTATGAACTCAAAAATCTGTATGGTCACTGGTCTTTTTGTGTCCCATTGCACATTACCTATAGATGGGAAAGATTCTTGAAAATAGAAAAATATGCACATTATCAGAGAACCAAACTTACATGAATTTGACTTTGCATTTCTTATTGTCTTCATGTTCTCTTCTAATTGTCTGAGTAGCATTTTTGACAGATCCAACTATAGTCCCTTCTTGACAATCTTGTATGTTGTATCCACTACTCCAAATTTAATTCGTTCATCCTGCTAACCTGAAAGAACTAGTATCCTTAGACACATGCTCCAAATTTTAGTTCATCATCATTGATGGTGGACACCTTTAGTCCTCTTCCATCCCAAGTAACTCTGGTATTCTTCTCAATTTACATTTTAGGTGGGTGCTTCAGTGCCTTTACCTTATTAGTTATGGGATAACTGGTAACAACGTGAATTACATCCCTAGTTATTAGTTTAGGCTCATCCAACCATAATTTTTGGTCATATATCCTACTTATTTGATGCAGGAGCATCTTGCATCATAAAATAAAAAGGGGGCATGATAATAATAAAAAAAAAAAGAGAAAAAAAAAGAGAGGAGAAAAAAAAAAAAGAAAAAAAAAAGTTATTTCATTTTTCAAGGTGCATAGGTGGAATAAAAGAAAAATAAATAAATAAATAAATAAAAAGAGATCATTTCATTTATCGAGGTGTGTAGGTGGAATTTTAGAAATTTATAGAAATTTCTTGCATTTAATATTTGTAGCTAGGTAGTTACACCTTTCTTTTTTCTTATTGGCCCACAAATGCAATGTAATTTGGTAATTGGCCCACATGGTGGTACTTAATATTAATTGGGTGGGTATTTAATATTTGTATCAAGGTAGTTGCATTTACCTTTTATCCCACATTAGTTATGTTGTAATCTATTGAGTGGTAAATGCCTATATAAAGAAGGCATAGGAGCATTCATAAGCAAGCTCTCAAAGTTTTAGAATCTCCTATTGGAGAAAAAGTTCTCAAGTTGTAGGATCTTGTATTGGGGAAGAAGCTCTCAATTTGAAGCTCTTGGATTGTAAGCTTTGAGGATGTAAGATCTCTCAAGTTGTAATTATTTTCAAGTATTAATGTATTCTTTGTAAAGAATTTTATCTTCTTTTTATCTCCATGTTGTTATATTTTTTTGGTATGGGTTAGTAAGGGTTGTGTGCCCTTCATCAGTGGTATCAGAGTAGGAGTTCTTGAGTGTGTAAATAGATTGCTGACTGTGAGGCAGTTTGTATCAGGACCTTGGGTTGGGTGAGGTTTTTCCTTAAGAAGATGTGAGTATGGAGAAGAGAAAAAAGAAGATGACTTTTGTGATTGGATGGATTCTTAGAATTCCTAGACTTGAGAAAATTAGAGACAGATATCAGGAAGAGACAAGAGTTTCAATACAGGATTTGAAGAAGCAAGTGGCTGAATTAAAAGCGGAGCTGAAAAAGAGAAGAGCGATTTAAAGAGTGGATGTTAATTCTTTGGATGAAGGAAAGAAAGAATATACATTGGAGTATCATGCATGCGATACAAAAGAAGAGGTAGAGAATGAAGATGCAAAGATTCATGAACCTACAATTGAAGAAGATGATTTATTAATGAAGATTACAACAGTTGAGGAAGAGTGGAATACCTTGGTTGAAGGTCAAAGTAGAGAAGTTGTTACATGCCTT
>MU224580.1:444506-470328 GCA_018584345.1 Thuja plicata
TGTAATTTTGTAATTGGCCCACATGGTGGTGCTTAATATTAATTGGGTGGGTATTTAATATTTGTATCAAGGTAGTTGCATTTACCTTTTATCTCACATTGGTTGTGTTGTAATCTCTTGGGTGGTATATGCCTATATAAAGAAGGCATAGGAGCATTCATAAGCAAGCTCTCAAAGTTGTAGAATCTCCTATTAGAGAAAAATTTCTCAAGTTGTAGGATCTTGTATTGGGGAAGAAGCTCTCAAGTTGAAGCTCTTGGATTGTAAGCTTTGAGGATGTAAGATCTCTCAAGTTGTAATTATTTTCAAGTATTAATGTATGCTTTGTAAAGCATTTTATCTTCTCTTTATCTCCATGTTGTTATATTTTTTTGGTATGAGTTGGTAAGGGTGGTGTGCCCTTCATCATTATTACTAACTGAATGCATTCATTCTTGAACTCCTTCGAGAACCATAGGGAATTTGTGAGCTCTTTTACTTTGATGTGCTTGTGTTCTTCCTTGATAGTGCCATAATTGTTACAAAGATTCTTGAAAGCTTGTTCAACTTCCAAGTCTCCAATTTATGCTATCTTAAAGTGTACATATGCTCACACGTATTCAACAAGAAAAACCCTAGCTAGTATTCTTGAGAACGCCCCAACATTGTCGGGTTGCAAGGCAACCTCAGGACATATCTTATAGTGAGGTTCCTCATAAGTTGAATTCTTGATAAGATTGATCTTGTTCTTCTTAACACTCTTGAGCTTAGAGGTCATTGATGTTGTTTCCATTGATTATGAAAGTAGGGCTTTCCCACAAATGATAAATAGAGTTCTCGGTTTATGTTGGTAGTTATTTTTCACCTCTTTAGCTGTTAGGAGTCTATTGGAGTGCTTGTGAATCAAGTTGGGGTCGCTCTACAATGTGTCACTTTATGCTCTGGTTTCATTATGTTTCTTCGCTCTGGTCGCTTGGTGAAAAATGAAACCCTTCTATTGTCTATTTATAGACTTTGCCATAAGTTGAGTCATTAATTCTCAACCAGTCCTCGGTGTGTGAAGAAGGATTCAACGGGTGATACACTAACTTCTCTTTTAGTGAAAATGTGATGCTTTGGGGTAGCTTTTAACTTGTTACGTCCACTGACATATTTTGGTATATTGCGAAGACAACTTTGTCAACTCACATGATTACCAATAGATCTCAGTTTACACTAGCAACTTTATCTTTTATATGTTAACTGACAATTCTCGGTAAGTGTAGACAACTTTAGCTTTGTAAGTACATTGATACATTTTGGTATGTATTGACCGATGAAATTGAATTCACAAAATTATTATATGTAATACCATAGTGCATGTTTTAATCATGTTGATTTGATATATTAACTATGTATAATGAAACTGATGCAAAATATAACTTGGTATTATGCAGTTCCATACTTACTCATTCTTCTTAGGTGGGGGTGATGATGTCACTAGATCCATTGGATAAGGTCTCAATAATTGCATTGCTCAGTCCAGCTTCATCAGTGTTTGTAGCTTTCCTCCACATTTTGTTTCTCATCTTTCTGATGTCTTCAATGGTGTTTCCATTGGAAAAGGTGTTGGTCTCTATCATTCAGTCTCTGCAGTCTTTCTTCAGATGACCAACTTTATGATAGTATAGACATGCCATTTTTGGGTTAGTCTAACCTCTAGACATTCTTGTCCATTTTATCATACAGTTTGTAGCTATATGACCAAATCTTCTACATGCTGTACAATTTTCCCATGTGTTTTAATCCCAAACATATTGGTTACCGACTCTTTTCGGTTGATAGACACCTTCTTAACCTTTAGGGTTCCATGCTTGATTCATGTAGGATTCCTTCTTTGGTTTTTTCACCTCATATTTACATTCATATGCTTTATGTCATTTCTTGTTACATTTATAACAGGTTCCTATGAATGACGATGTAGATTTAGGAATACCTTTTATTTTTCTCCTGCAAACATTTGATGTGTGGCCTTGTTTTCCATAGTGATTGCATATAAGATTTCTTGGTCTTGGATTTGCGTAGACATTCTTTGGATCAACTTGATTGGGTGATTATCCATTCTTGGTATAGCCTAGTCAGGTGTTGTTGTTGGCTCTCCTTTGTCCATCAATAAAATCATCCATCATTTTATTTCTTTCTTCAGCTCTCTTGATTATTTCATTATGTTATTTTTGCATTATTAATTCTTGTTTCAACTTTTTATTTTCTTCCCTTAGCTCACTGATAGCTTATATTCTTTCAATGAGTTCTGTATTCATTCTGTTTGCCTCTTGACTCATAAGAATAATCTAATTTGTAATCTCATGATGATGTTTTGTAAGTCTTTGTATCTCTCACTCTTTCTCTTGTATCTTTTCAGTAATCTTCCTTCTATCATCAATAGATAGTGTTCTTTATTTCTCATCTTGTCTAGCATTGTTCATGACATCAATCATTCTTTCCACCTGTGTCTCTTGACCGATTTGTAGAGATTTTATTTTTCCATCCAAATGTTGATTGATTTATGTTAAGATTTTGATGCTTTCTTTTGATGTATCTGATGCTTTGCTAGTTGTTGATCATGAATATTCAAATAGATCTGGTATCTCTTCTTCTTGGTAGTCTATTTCATTACAGTGAGATGCCATAATATTTATTTCACCTAGTAACTGTCAAATCTTGATTCTAGCTTCTTTATACTTCTCATAGAAGATCTAAATTTCTAACTTCTAATTCTTGATACTCTTGTCAAGCCTATACTTGTCCATTGTATGATATTTTATCTTAAGTCTTTAAGCTTTCCAAATAAGATATCTAGCTCTGATACCAATTGTTGGAAATAATGGGAAGTGTGTACTGAGAGGGGAGGGTTGAATCAGTACCTCTAATTTTTTTTTATCTCTTATAACCTTTATCCATTGTGTAATCGATTGTATAACCAACCATCTATTCTATACTATCTTTGTGTAAGATATATCAATTCATAAACTTTAACAAAAATTTAAACATTCATAGAAACATTCATGAAAGTAATTGACACATAACACAAGATATGGTAACGTAGAAAACCCCTATTAGAAGGTAAAAACTGCAGTGGGGATGACACCCACAAAAACTTCACTATCTGCAGATTGGAAAGGGTCGGTTAAGGCTTACAATTTGATCACTTCTGATGATCTACCATGTTAGGAGTATTATGTGGAGACTGGTTAAGGTCTACTCTATTAAGAGCTTTAGCAACACTATTTAGTGTGCACTCGGTTAAGAGATTTACAATAGGATTGTTAAATCCACCTTTCTTGAAAGGATTTCTTCTATTTACTACACTTGTCAGAATGCAGACAAAAATACTCATTGACCTAAGTGTATGCAATCTAACAATTGTTGATTATAGATCCATTACAAATCACATGTATAAATGTATCACCTAATGTGATTGATTAATACCTTTGTTGCTTGGTAGCCTCTGTTCTTGGTTCTTGATAACCAAATTCATCTTTTTCTATTCTGCTTCTTGAAACTCTCACTCTAATCCATAGATGTTCTTGTTGGCTACATTCATCCTCTCATCCTTTTCAAATGAATGATTACAACATCTATTTATAACATAGATTGACCTAATTAAGTTTTACGTATCACAAAACTAACTCTATGATCAAATGTTTACAACTTGACCTTGATCTCCTAGTTTGCATGTTTTTAATCAGTTAGACTGATTAAAACAATTATAATAATGTTTCTTGTTCCTCAAGAAATGGATTTAAAAAAAATCAAAACTCTATAAATAGAATATAGTTGTTTTATCTGATGTGGAAGTCAGGTCCACTTTTCTCAGGATATAATCGACTTTCGGTTTCTAATGCTCAGTTTTCTCTGAAATTAGTTTGCTTGTCTTTTAGTGTTCCTTGGTTGAACTTTCTGTCGGGTTCCTCTCTTTTCTATTCTCTTAGTTTTCACTATATTCTTCTCATTGGGTTCCACTGTCGGTTTAGTTCTATTGGGTTCCACTTTATCATGTTTGGGTTGCATTGTCAATGTACACTGCAAAACTTGTGTCATCGGGTTTCCCTTTGCTTAGCACTTTCAGTCTAAACTAAAAACTTGAATTTCAGTGTAGTGCAACCAATGGTTTATTACAAATTTTTTCTCTTTGCATACTAATGACAAAACATTATGTCATCAAGGAACTATCTTGTGAGACTAGGTACATGTCTCTAGCCAAGAATGCATGTAGTTTTGGTATATAATTGATATTGAAGGGTTAATTCCAACCTGAGGTTTTAATTAGGTAAACCCATATAAACTCAATGAAATTTTTTCTCTTTTGTATGTGGCAGTAACTAAAGATAAGAATCTATATTTTGAGAAGAGTAGATAAAGAATATAAAACCAACAATTTTAGAGGTGAAAATGCAAGGACAATGGTGATATTTTTAGTCGGCGTTGTTGCAAAATTGAGTAGAATGAGTAATCAATTGGATGTATTGGTATGGTTTTGATTGATGTCAACTAGCTACTATTGTCATCTTTGACTATTTCTCTCTAATCAGTGTTGAGTAGATTGTGTTGCATACTATGTATTTTTAGAATCTATTGATGCAATTTTGGAATGATGTTGAAGAACCTTTAGAGATAGTTATTTAAAGTCTTCATGGTTTCCAATGTGGTACAATGGATTTGGTGATTGTCTATGTTTAGTTGTGATTCATGGTGATTTATTTGTGAAATGCATACTTCACATTTATCTACATGAAATTTTTTGATGGTGCACTTCTGGAAATGAGATGCTAATGTCCTTAACTTCATTTAGTTCAGTTGGCATGATATTTTTGATTTCAAAGACTTGCTTTCAAAGTTTTATGGTGTTTCTACTCTAGGTTTGGTTGACCTTAGGTGTCTACACTTCATTATTTTCTCTTAGTTATTGAAAGAGGAAATGCAGTGTGTATGATGATATTTTTCATCTCATAAAAAACATGTTGTGGTCTACTTCTCATTCCTCCCTATTACAGGAATGTTTAGTGCAGACTTATTTCAAATTATGTTTGGCTAGTTACCTAGTTGAATCTAGAAGACTTCACAAGGTATATATTGATTTAAATAAGGGAAAAACATTATGGATTGTGTGTGGTTGCGGAAGTGGAGAGTGGAATTTATATAATTGTGTGGATTCCTGTACAAGAGCATACTTATATGAACAAGACATGTAAAAGAAGACCATTCTCCATGATTGGTTGAGTTGTTGCGATGAGTATTTATGAATAATGTGGACATTCATGTATTATCTATTGGTATAGTGAAGATGAATGGATTGAGTTGGTGCTGCTTGTCAGTGGTGGATTTATTCCCTTTTATCTTTCTTCTCTAACAGTGAGCCATCTCTCTTCAAACAATGAATCATTTAGTAGTGAGCCCCTAGAAATTAACCTTTCTTTGTAAAAAAGCACCTTAACTGGTGTCACATAAACCAATGTTATTGTTTTTGAGAATAATATTCTCCATATTTTTCCCTTAGTAGGGGTTTCCATATAAATCTAGTGTTTTATGTGTTTCATTGTTGTTTTTCTTTCTTGTTTTTATCTTTCAACATTAAGGATTAAAGTAATTGTTATAAACTAGATTTGAACCCCCTTGAAATTTAAGTTCAAAAATCTATTAACGCATGGGAACATTCTTAGGTTATGAGTAACCTGGAATGAGAATGAATCTCTAGAGTAAGCTGACTCTTATGGTGTTCACCTAAAACTAAATAAACTAATGCTTTTGTAAGGAAAGGGTAATAAGGAAACATGAAAATGCAAACTAATTCCTAAAGGTGATGCACCAAGATGATAATCTAAAACTTGCACAATATACCTAGAACATTGCTTGATTAACAATAAAAATTATACATGCACAACTCATAAATTCACATTCTTTTGCATCAACACTTTATAAGAAGGCTATGAAATTTATAATCCTAGCATGAAAAATTGATTTTTCACAATCGTCTTTCATCACTAACACAACTTATAACCTCAAACATACATGTATTTATTTATAAAGTTGCTAATAATGTGACACAAAAACAAGGAAAAATACTTTAGAAGAAATTTCATCTATCACCTAACTCACATAACATATCAAAAATTGAGAAGGAAAACAAGTTTTATTGATCTCCAAAATCTGTTAAATACTACTATACATTTGAGTTCTAGCAGTTTGAATTCTCTCTACATTTGAGTTCCAGCACTTCAATTGCCTTCTTCCTTGCAATTCATGATTTTGTGTTGTCCTCACTTCATCCTGCTATTATTTCTGTGCATTTTTTTAATAAGTTTCATTACTAACTATCATTTCCATACTTTCATAAAACTATGTAAATTCCATAGATTCCACGTATAACATATTACTTTATTTCCCTTCAACTATCTTATGCCGACCCTTTAATTGTGGTCACTTTTATGAAGCATTATCCCTATTTTTCCCCTTCTTTCCACCATCCCTTTAACTATAGTAGTGTATGAATGTTTTAATAATTCAATCATTGTGTCTCATTGTCCTTAGCCACATTTTATTTATTACCTTATATAGTGTCATTTGCTTCTTAGTAACCATGGTTTGTATCTTCATAATTTCTGCTACAGATTTATTAGGAAGTGCCTCTACTTGAATGATTATGTCATTGTTCTTGCATTTCTATTTCACTATGATATGCTATTACATCTTCCTGACATTCCATCTTCAACTTTATTGTAATATTACCTTCTTTCAGACTTCTACCATTTACAAACATTCCTTTCCATTCATTGAATTTTCTCATTTCTATCTTGCGACTCTCATTGTTTTGTAATCCTTATAATTTCCATGACATTCATGATGATTGTTTCTTTTTTATCACTTCCCTGTGATGGCACAAAGATAGACTATATTGTCATCTATCTCTTCTTAAATTTGAGACTCTCAGTTATATCTATTTTTGTATTTTACTGTCATGAACTCTATTGCTTTTATATTTGTCCGATCTCTTCTATCTGACCTAACAATGTCCACATTTCACTATTAAAGTTAATATATAACAATGATATTCATCAAAGACCACTATGAATATCTCACATAGTAGTGTTTTCCTTAATCTTTGTCCTATGGACATGCTTTGTTTTTGTAATAGTGTTTTTTTGTCCTTAATCATTCTTTTAAGAATTTCCTTGGCACTATGTTATTTTTAGCACTAGGATCATGACTTGATTGTGACTATTGTCTAAACTATGTTTTTCACTACTTTAAAGATCATTTCACTATTATAAGGGCTTTGACTGTCATTATTTGCTAATATTGAAGCAATGCACTTTGACAGGTTATAGATATTAATGATTTTAACATCATTTGATCACTACTACTCTATTGCAAGGTGTGTACCCTTGGTCTCGGTCAGTCCATGCAGAGGTTGGTGACAAGGGTTTAATATCCTCCTATGGATTTCTATAAGTCTATTAGTTGTATCAACTATTCAAAGTTCAAGATTTTGATGCAACAAAAACCACCCAATCTAACAATTGGTATCAAAGCCTAGGTCGCAGGTTCCAACCGCATGCATATCTTGAGGGAGAGATTGTTGTAAGGTGTGCAGCCTTGGTCTTGATCAATCCATGCAGTGGTTGGTGACAAGGGTTTAACAACCTCCTATGGATTTCTATAAGTCTTGTGGTTGTATCAGCCATTGACAGTTCAAGATTTTGGTGCAACGAAAACAACCCAATCTAACACTTCTCATCATTGTCTTCATTCTCACTATATATCCCTTTGTCATCTTGTAAGATTTCATAAAGTTCTAGATGAAAAAGGTCCAAACCTATAGCACTATTCCTATGTTTGTAAGGAACTTGTATCCAGGTGTTTTAGAATATGCCTTTATTACCATTCTAAGACAATGTCATTCATTTAAGGCTATTTCTCTGAGTTTTTTAATGCTTATCTTTGAACCTGTATAACTTCACTTCAGTATCCTTAAGCATTTCCTATCAAAACTACCCTTGATCCAAGTTGTCTTCATGTGAATTCTTGTTGGTCTGCTACCATGAATTGCAACAGTCTTTATGGCCATCACTTTTCTAAAATTTTCATTTCCTTTATATTGTGATGCCTTTTCTTCCACTCTATGTTACTAACTTGATTGTACTAATTACTTATTTTAATAATTTTAGTTTTATTGAACATGTATCAGTAATTTGTAATAGTGCAATCAAACCATTGTCATAAATGATACCTACCTTCTTGATACAACTACATTGCATGGAGGCTCTATACTCTTATCTCTGTCAAAGTTCAAGAGGGAAACATGATGGGCTCAACCCTTGTGGGAGTCCAGTTTAATCCACATGTTGATATATCTATGATATTTTTATTTTTTATCAGTAAAAGGTCATAGCTAAAATATTTATTAATATAATTTATAGTTTACAGAATCTCTATTCACTGTGGGCACTGGTAGGAAAGAATGGAGAAGAAAACCTCCAGTCTAGCCCAGGAGCGGAGTCCAAATCATCATATTACTTATAATTATGAGGGAATTACCTCATTTACAAAAAAGGTATTAAACCATTATTTACATTGAAACCATATCCAAGAACATTCCTCTAGCTGTTTTAGCCTCTGACATTACAATTTTGTACGATATATATGATATTGATGCAAAGTGATCAACAATAAAAATATACATATACCTGCAAGTGAAAAACCATGTTAGATAAAATAATTAAGTTCAACATTGAATAGATGATAATGATTTTTCTCTTCTTTTTTATGATATATATAATGACTGAAAAAGTGGTTTAATGCATTATGAAAGAAAAATATGCATTTGTTGATATTGTATATGAAATTATTAGGCATCTCAAGCTCTAACACCAATTTCTCACATTTCTTGGAGTCATTTATGGGGTAGGAGAGTGGAAGGAGCAGAAGATATGCAATATTTCAACTTTGAGATTTTTCATTCAGGCACTGACGGATCCCTTTTTCTTTCATGTTCTTTCTTTTATAAACACATGTCTTTCATTTTATTTTGCATTAAATCATATACTCCCACAACTTTTGTAGGGCACTATACTTTTTTAAATTATGAATAAGGAAAGCATTTTTTAATGCAAAGTTGTGTAATTTTTCTTTCTTGTAAAAATATTTACATTGAATCTAAAATTCATTTGATAACACTTCTTTCTTGTCAAGAACACTTAGCAGAATCAAGTATGTACCCTACATTTTTATTTGTAAACACTTTTCTAGCTCCACTTGATTGAGATGAAAACAAAATTAGGTAAAATTTCTAGAGACCTCTGCTAAATGCTTGCCCACTAAGCATCCTAGAATAGTGTCCTAACCTTATCTATTGGGCACAAAGTCAAGATGAACTAGAAAAAACTTTGAGAAACACTTTTTCATTACTACTATAACCTATTATCTGCATACTTAGTTACTCATTATACTTACATTATGTAGATATTTTATATTTGTGATAGTGAACATATTAATTCACTGTTATGAATGATGAATACCTACTTGATAAAACCATAAGCATGTAAAAGAAAAAACTTTCTTATTCCACCTACCAAAACTCAGATAAAATTGACAAATTGTGAAAAACAACACTTAGAGGAAATAAAAATGTATTTAAACTATATGCAACAACACTTATTTGACACCTAAAACCTTCTCTACTATATACAAACTTTGATCATACCTCAAAAGAAATGCTTGAAGTGAATCAAATTGGTTGGTATTGGATCCATGCCACCATCCAACCTAGACAGTTTGAAGGAATTATAATGTTTACACTTAGAGATAATATAACTTGTCCACTCAAAAATGCATCAAACTTGGAGTGTTTTCTAGGTTTTCTTTTAAGTTCATCCTATTTCATCACTATGTAACCCTCTTTGAATATCCTTGGAGATGACCTTTTGTAAAAATACATTTTTATATGTGCTTGGTGTTTCTCTATCTTCCTCATGGCGTCACTTCTAGTCTCCTCTAGCTCCACCAACTAATCTTCCCTTACTCTCGTAGGACCCTGTTCAATCATGTCGAGTTGATTCACCAGATCAATGTTGATAATATGACAAAGAACAACTAGAGGGGGTGAATTAGTTGTTCCTAAAATTCAACTTCTAAACCTTTAAAATTCAAAAATTTCAAGCATAAACTCCTAAGATATGATATGATTAATTAACCATGTAAAATAGAAGCATCCACAAATCATAAACATATCCACAATGCTTGAATTTTTTTTTTTTATCATGAAAACCCTATTAGGGGAAAACCACCATGGTGTTGATTACCCATAATAAGTAAACAAATTTTTAGAAGTATAAACCTATTATAATAATGAGGAAAGTACATGCATTTAGACTCACTTCCTAGAGGTCACTACTCAAATGAAAAAACATCAAGCTACAACCCTGAGGAAGGTTCACTGCATTACAAAAGATCACTACAATGATGTGAGATTTTGTAAATTTTGAAAATGACATCTACCATATGTATGATATAGTTCCAATATAGCACAATGAAAACCTATATTCAACCCTTTGTTGAACCCATTCTGATCTCCATTGAATTAGGCTCTTACTCTACTATCAATCTCTAACATCTGCACACACGATCCACACATTCACATCAAACCCTAGATTGGATTTATATCATCAACCTTGAAAAAAAACAAGGTCGACCACCACCTTGATTTCAACCTGAAATCACATCCCAAAAATCACAGTTTATCTCTTTCCACTTACAAACAATAGCCATGATCCATAACAACCATCTTGAGATCATAACTCTTCCATATTTTATGCCTAGATCTTGTGCAACCTGATTTACCAACCAAGCCTACTAAGAACAAAAGAAAATAATAAGAATTATTATTGTTGACCAAAAAAAATAACCAATCTGATAATTCCAATCCATGTAGACCACCAAATTATCAAGCACACACTTCAAGAACATCCTTCAGTATCATGAACAATACACAAACATTCAAATACTTCCCAACCATTGTATTTTCCAACACCTTTTAAACTGTACAGCTTAAGAACACTATACAAAACCTTTCTGACAAAAAAATATACCTTACGAATATCTAAAGTATTAATAGTTTAAATTGAAAACACATGAGAATGTCCAAAATATACTCCTTGATGCGCACTAAGAATTTTTAGACTGATCATGAACACCAACCTCTTTCTTTCTCACTATCAACTGTCTACCATACTGTCTTCCAATTACCAACTCGTTCTTTAAAACATACTCAAATATTCATGCCAACCTATGCAGCTTGACATGGAATAGATAGTAAACCTCACCAACATCCCATGAGGTGTGCTACACCTTATGTCTAATATGTGAACCTCACTAGATCTCTGAACATCCCGTTCCATTGGAATAGTGCAATAGATAAGTTAGCAACAAACAATAATACCTTCTAATCAATCCTATTGATATGTTGACATCAATGAAAACACAAAAAACTTCTAATATTTCCAAAAATATCCCCCTTTGGCATTGATCTAAACATGTGATGTGAAAAATAACTAATGCAATAAAAACTGACAATCGCCATTCTAGAAAGATAATCAACAGTACTGTACCGTCCTAAAAAGTAAGCAATTAATTTGTGCTCATTTTGGGACCATTTTGCATCTACTTTAGTGTTCTACTTATGGTAGGAGCTCATATTGCATTGAAATGCATAATGAATTCAGATATAGGTCCTCCTCATTCTTCAAACTCAAGGTTGGCTCTAATTTCTCTGTACATATTCTATTTTCCACCAATCCATAATTCACTTCCCTCCTGAGTCCTGTTACATGCATTTGACCTAATTTACTGACAAACTAATTCTTTTAGATCCCTCTCTTATCACACAACCCTAGGTCTCGGGCTATGTTTAAAAAGTATACCAGGACAAGGCTGATTTAGGTTGACCTTGTCCAGGACTAGGCCAACCCAAGTTGACCTTGTCCTATGGATTTATCATTTAGTGGAATCCAAGACTGATGTGGGGTTGTTTCTCCTAGGTTCTTAACTGAGGATAGCTTGCATGAGCTGATCCCTAAAATGTGTATAAAAGGATGCCTCTTCCCCTCATTTTCATATCATATTTCTATTGAACAAGCTATTTTGCATTCAAGACATGCAAGTGAAAGCAGGCATCCATTGAAGGAAATCATTATCAATCATACAAGGTATTTAATTTTGTATATCTTGATCTTTTCCCCTATTGAAGGCCAATAAAAGGAGTTTGACATCAAGGAAGGAGATCCTGATTGATTCATTCAAGTCCTCCTCTTTCTCTCTCTTACATAATTTCCTTTTGGTTTAAATTATGTTGATTCAAAGTTATTCCATCAACCTTCTTGATCACACATTTAGAGACAATTGCATCTATATGGCTTGATATATTCCATTGTTTAGATCTAATTTCTTCTACATGATAGAATTCTTTCAATTATATATATTTAATTTCAATGTTAATTCCTATATAGAGGCTTGATCAAGGAAAGCCCCTTCCAATAATAATTTTCCCCTTCTTTTCTATTTTTAGGAACATGTGGTGGAGTTTCAGATCTAGAATTTTAGATTTATAGAACTAGTGACCAATCCTCTACAAAATTCACTAGATTTGGAGTCTTTAGGACAAGGCCAAATTCCTTGGACTAGGTCAACTTGAGTTGGAATAGTATTGGGAATTTTTAATTTCCACATTCAGAAGATACATGCATAAGGGTTCCAGGCCCAAAATAGTTTCTATTTCTGATAACTGTGCGACAGTAAAACTTAGATCTAAAATTCACTTAGATAAAGATAAGTTAATTTCTCTTATTGATTTAACTTTACTTAATCATTTATCAGTTTTACATATCATCATCATAGTTATCATAACAAATCCACCAAAATCTCCCACATTGTGTGGATCATGAATTTGCACCCTTACTTTCTTGGTTGTGTGAATCAGATTCACCTTTTTGGGAGTTTGGTATTCCAATGTATGTTGAATTTATTAGGAATAATTTATCCTTCGAGGCTTGGTATTATTTCTTTATCACATTCAAATCTATGCATTTCTCTCTCATTTCAATTCATGCTAGGGTTTTAATCTAGAGGATTAGATCTTGGCATTACACATTCAAAGCTCTTCCTATGAGCAACACACACACATATTCTATTACATCTGGTTATTCATGGAGGTGGAGATCACCAAAATGGGTGTTTGAATAAGGAAAAACCCTATATAGCCACCCAAAAACACCATTTTGAGATATATACAGTTGCTATTTTGGGAGTGTCAGAGCATATTTGGATACCCTTTTCGGCAAAATTTTGGGATCCACAAACAGAATTTCTGTCAGAGAAACGTAGGTAAAGGTCAACATAAAGGGGTCAAGGTCAACAGTTATCTAGGTCATGGTCGACCTGGAGAAGAAAAGGAAAAGATTTCTATGTTTTCTCTGTCTCTGTGTTTCTGTTCTAGACCCGGTTGTAGAACTTCCAAAAACTCAGTATGGACACCCGAAAATAGCAATTTCCAGATCTTCTCTGTTATGAGGTATGTATGTCATTTCATTATTCTTTGCAAACATTTCTAGACTTATATTATTTATCATTACAATTAAATATAGGTGATTAATGAAGGCATAAGGTTTCATTTATGTGCAATCCCCCATTGTTCTAAATCCTATCTATCCAACCACATTTTTTACCTTACATTTAGGTGAACCCGTTTACGACAACTCTTTCTTTTTGGTGTTAGATTTTAATTTTATGTTAGATCTTGCATACATATAAAAGTATATTTCTTTTATGCTCTTGCATTTATATTTCAAAAATAATAAAAAAAATCAACACAAAATTTCTTTAAAAATACAAAAACATTTACATTTTTCATGCTTGTAGTGTTACTTTGTATTCAACATGTATGATTTTTGTTTTGAATACTTTGATGAGGATTTTATTGCAAAAGAGGATAGATCCCCTAATGAGGTAGATGGAAGTGAGGATGAAAATTGTTTGAATAAGATCTCCATTGATCCTATTCCTAGTTAATCCTCCTCTACAACCTCTTCAATTAATATTTACCATAGGATGTGTGCACGGTTACCTTCATGTTCCACTATTTACAAAATTTATACACCTATAATTTTATATCCTAAACCTTTGTTGATGGTAAAAGGATTTCCTCAAATAACAATTAGCGTAAACCTAGAGATCCTTTAGATTTCTTTGATAACACAGATTCTGTTTCACATGCTTATCACACACGGAATAACCCTCAACCTACTGTTCCAGCTTCTTTACCTCCTTGTCAACCTATTATTTCTCAAGCACCTAGGTTTCCATCTTCCTTTAAGGAGTATGACTTAGTTGAACAATTACGTGCTACTCTCGCTAAGATATCTTTGTGGGAATTGCTTCAAACTTCCCTGAAATATCATGAGGTGTTGCAAAAGGCTTTATCTACCCTTCCTGCTTTACCTCCTAACCAAGAGAATATTAATTTATTTTTGGAGTGCATACATACTATGCCTTCTATACCTCCTATTGTGTTTTTTGATGATGATTTACCTCCTTTTGAGGTGCATAATCAATATGATTCTCTTATGGTTGTTGTTGCTATTAATTAGAGTATCATGCGTAGAACATTAATTTATAATGGATCTGGGCTTAATGTTTGTAGCATGGATATGCTTAAGGAAATTAAGGCTGATCTTACAACTATTCAACCTGATAATGTCCCTATTCATGGATTTTATAATATTGCAAAGAGAACTTTGGGCATTATTATGCCACCTCTTAAGGTTGGTCCATTTATTCTCAATACATCTAATCATGTTATGCCTGGACCTCTCAATTATAGCCTTCTTTTAGGTAGACCTTGGTTACATACTATGCATGTAGTTCCTTCTACTCTTCATCACAAGGTTAGGTTCATTTATAACAATTTGATGTATACGCTACATGCAGATGATGCGCCAAATCCTTTCCTAAATGCGGAATATGCTAAAGTTTCTAAACCTCTCCAACCAAGTAAAGAACCTGAAAGGCCACCTGAGATTAAACAAACAAAAACTCCATCTTCTTCTTTGACTGGGGATGATTGGGGAATGTTGTACTTTAATCCTTCTTTTATTGGAGAATATAAAGTTTCTGATTTGGAATTCATGAAACAACAAAGTGGGTTTGAAAAATAAGTTTTTACTCCTTCCCCGATTTCTACAAAATTAAAAAGTAAATTTTTTCCTGCGTTGATTGATGAAA
This sequence comes from Thuja plicata, assembly GCA_018584345.1. Taxonomy (NCBI): domain Eukaryota; kingdom Viridiplantae; phylum Streptophyta; class Pinopsida; order Cupressales; family Cupressaceae; genus Thuja; species Thuja plicata. The sequence continues at coordinate 459,795 of MU224580.1, forward strand.
CAATTGAAACAATAAAACCTAATTGCTATGAGATTGTGACATATGGGGCTCCTTTCACTCAATCTGATAAGGTTGATATATATGGTTCTAGTTATCATCTACTCAAGAAATCTGGATTTAATGAGAAAGGATGTGGTAAATACGAACAAGGTATACAAGTACCTTTGGACAAAGAAATTTATGATTATACATATGGATTGGGATTCAACCCTTAAAAACAACCATCAAATTTTCCTCTCAATGTTAATCATATTTGTGGTGGACATTTGAAATTGGTTAACCCACTCCTCATCGACATGGAACAAATGCCTACCTTGAATGTTTTTCCCGAAGATGAAGCCTTAGCATATTTTTTAGGAGCTTATGAGGATCTACCTATGTTTTATCATAAAAGATGGAAGCCTTATTGTCTAAATATAGAAGCATATTTTGGAGAACATGAGGAACATGATATTTCTCCTTTACCAATGGATTCTCTGATACAAGGTAATTTGCTAATAATTGAGACTATTGAGGTTCAAGTGGATGCAAATGACTCGGAGAAGATGATAAAAATTGGGAAGTGTTTGAATCAAGATGAACGTGATCAGTTGGTTTCCCTTTTACTTGAATTTAAGGATATTTTTGCTTGGAAATATTTAGATATGCCAAGCATAGATCCTAAGATTGTTACTCACAATATTGTTCTGAAACCAAATGCCAAACCTGTGAAGTAGAAAATCCAAAAGATGAATCCAGGAATTGAAATTGAAAAATTATTGGGTTCTAGATTCATCCACTCTATTGATTACTTAGATTGGATTTCAAATATTGTGGTTGTTTCAAAAGGATAAAACAAATATAAGAATGTGTACTGACATCTGATATTTAAATAAGGCATCCTTAAAAGATGATTTCTCGTTACCTAATATTGATATGATTATGGATTCAATAGCGGGTCATGCTCTATTATCTTTTCTGGATGGCTTTTTGGGCTATAATCAAATATTTATTCCTATCAAAGATCAACTTAACACCACATTTATAACACCTTGGGGAACATTTTGTTGGGTCATGATGCCTTTTGGATTAACAAATGTGGGAGCAACTTATGAACGAGCCATGAATTTGATTTTTCATGATTACATTCATAAGATTATTGAGGATTATGTGGTTGATATCTTGGCAAAATATATAGAAAGAGGAGGTCAAGTTAGTATTTTATGACAAATATTTGAAAGGATTAGAAGTTACAATATGAAATTGAATCCTAAGAAATGTGCCTTTGGAGTTGATTATGGTAAATTATTGGGGTTTATAATCTATAAGCAAGGCATAGAGGTAGATACAGAAAAGATTGATGCTATTGTTAATATGGCTCCTCCTAAGAACATTTGTCAGTTATGAATTTTGCAAGGAAAAATTTAAGATATTCATCACTTTGTTTCCAACAGCTGATAGAACTGTTCCTTTTACTTCGTTTCTTAGAAAGGATACCACTTTTTCTTGGAAAGAGGAATGTAAACAATCCTTTGAGAAATTTAAGGAGTGTCTTGCCAATCCTCCTATTTTGCAACCTGCTCAATTTGATAAACCCTTTTATCTGTATACTTTAGCCACTCTGAATGTGGTGAGTGCATTGTTAGCTCAACATGATAGTGAAGGTAAGGAAAGACTTGTGTACTACATTAGTCAGACTTTACTTGATTATGAAACAAGATATACAGATTTGGAAAAACAATGCTTAGCTTTAGTTTATGCTTGTCAGAAACTCAAACATTATCTATTAAATTTTGAAGTCAATATGATTGTTAAATTTGATCCTTTAAAACATTTTTTCATAAAAAATTGATCTCTCTGGCCCTCTTGCAAAGTGGGTGATGTTACTTATGGAATTTGATCTAAATTTAATTTCTCAAAAGTCAATTAAAGGACAAGCTTTAACATATTATTTGGCTGAATCTCCTTGTCCTCATTCTGATACATGCTTTACTTCAATAGAATTCCCCGATGAAATTTTTTTAGCTATTAAATAGGATGATGTTTGGGAATTATATTTTGACAAATCTAGATATAAGACGGGTTGTGGTATTGGCATTATCTTGATCCCTCCTACAAAAAAAATGATCCCTATGTCATATAAATTGACTTTTCCTTGTACTAACAATATTGCAGAGTATGAAGATCTTATAGCTGGCTTACAAGCAGCTTCATCCCTTAACATTAAAAACTTGGAAATTGATGGAGATTCACAATTGATTGTAGAACATATTAAAGGAGGTTATCAGAATACAAATGATAAAATGACACAATATAGAGATTTGGCTCTTGATGTTCTTTCATAATTCTCTTCTTATATGATTCAAACTTTACCTAGGAAAGATAATTGACATGCGGATGCCATGGAAAGCACAACTTCCTTGATTTGTCTTGAGAATAATGCTGAAGAATTTCAATTTACTATAAATAATCTTAAAAAACCTACAGTTTCCAATGTGGTTACCTCTGATTGTTTCAATTTGCATTTGGATGAATGGTATTCTCATATCTTTTATTTTTTTAAAGATGGTACTTTTCTTGAATTTCCAACAAGGAACATGCATAATCATTTTAGGAATCTCGCAGCATGTTATATCATTTTAGTAGATACACTTTACAAACACTCTTATGATTTTTTTCTATTAAGATGTCTGGGTAGAACCAAAATTCCAATAGCTTTGGCAGAAACTCATTCTAGTTGTTGTGGGGTAGATTTTGGTGGAAAATATTTAGTCAATAAACTTCTTAGAATGGGATATTATCAGCAAACAATGGAGAAAGATTCTTTCATGTTTGTTAACAAGTGTCCTCAATGTCAAAAACATAGTAATTTGATTCATGCTCCTCGTGAGCTTTGTAATCAAGTTGCTCCATGGCCTTTTAGTATTTGGGGTTTTGATCTTATTGGAAAAATCTCACCGGCTTCTTCTCAAGGACATACGTACATCCTGATGGCTACATATTACTTTATGAAGTAGGTGGAAGTTGTCCCTCTCCATTCAACTACTACGGATGTTATTTGTGATTTCATTCTTAACAATGTTATAACATGATTTGGTATTCCTTCGAAGATAGTTTCGAATAATGGTACCTCTTTCAAGAATAAAGAAGTAGTGAAATTCTTGGAGAAATATCAAATTCAACATAGATTTTTAACTCCCTATTATCCTCAATCTAATGGTCAAGCTGAAGCATCAAATAAAGTCATTGAAATTTTATTGAGGAAAATAGTTAATAAGCATGTAAAAAATTGGCACACCCAACTTACCTATGCTTTATGGGCTTATAGGAATAGTATTCCTACCCATGGGTACTTCTCCTTATAATCTTGTCTACAATGCTGATGCTATTATGCCTTTGGAATTGGAAATAACTTCTTTATGTATTTCATTTTATGGGATAATTGAATAAGACACATTTCAAGAAAAATGATTACAATAATTAGAAATCTTGGATGAACAATGAATAAATGCTTTGGAACATATAAAGGCTTATCACAAATCACTTCAGAAGCAATATAATCATAAGGTAATTGAACGATCATTTTCAGTGGGTGATTTAGTGCTATATAAGAATCAAAGAAATGTGAATGTTTTACCTGGTCAAAAAGGAAAGTTTAGCCCTAATTGGCTTGGACCTTTTGTTGTAATTGAGGACTTTGGTTTAGGTGCTTACAAAATTGTTGATATGGATGGTGTGCCTTTTAAGGAACCTATCAATATTATGCATCTAAAACATTATTATCCCTAGTACATAATTATTTCCTTGTGTATCAAGGTATTCCTTATAAAAATAGTTATGTTTATAGCTTATGTAATTTTAGTAGATTAAATTTGAATACATTTATACGTTTTCTTTCTTTTTGTTAAGTTTTATGTTATTAGTGAAAATATAGTAATCAATCACAAAACTAACTAGCAAAGAGAGTTTTTCATCTATATATAATTTTTGTTCTTTTTTTTTAGTTTGATACATATGTGGCACAATGCCCTATCTATCACTCCCTCTATCCCTATGTTCCGATGGTCGATGGCTCCCAGATCTCCCTGATCTATGATTTGAATATGAAGATCTCTATACGGTATTCCGTGAGTGTGATGTAGAGGGCTTGACACTCTAGGCTTTCCTTCAATCCAAGTTTCTCAATTGACTAATCCAACCATCCAATGGTTGTTCTTTGTTGGTTCTTCCTTCTTATAGGATCTCCAAGACCCTCTCTACCAACTTCTCCTCCAAGGAATAATTGGTTATTAGAAGACACCAAGATTTCTAGGCTTAACTAGTCAAACTAGTTAATCAAAAGCTTAGTTTACTCCATTAGAACCCCACTAGAATGCCAATCCTCTACCTAGGATTTTCACACACATTCACAAATAATATTTAAACCCTTCTTGAACCATTATAGGTCATTTTGCACTCATCCCAATACATTAAAACCCCTTACCAATCCAATTGGTTGTTATTTCACTAGGAGGCTTAACTACCTAATTCCTAGTAGGTCATTTTACACTGAGTTCTGCCAAATGATCACAAAAAATCTAAGTGACCGCACAAAAAAACTTGAAAATATTCAAGATATCCCTAAACACTATCAAAATCCAAAAATCTAACCTCTGGAAGCACCCACAACCCTACTTTTGGAATTATATTGATATAATTTGTACTGAGAGGGGAGGGGTGAATCAGTACCTCTAAAAAATTTCTTGGTTAGCCCATTAACCCTTAGTCATCAGTTTGTAATTTAACTTATCTATTTGTTCATCTTTATTTATGCATATGATATCATATCATACATTCTTTTTGATATGTAACAATAATAGAAACATTCATGAAATTAGATAACACATGACACAAGATATGATATCGCAAAAAACTTCTGTTAGGAAGTAAAAACTACGGTGGGGATTATTACCCACAAAACTTCACTATCTGCAGATAAGAAGAGCTATTTAAAGCTTACAATTTGGTCACTTCTGATGACCTACCCTGTTAGGAGTATTACAGTAGAGACATGTTAAGATCTACTTTGTTTGAAGCTTTCAACAACACTATTAAGTGTGCACTCTGTTAAGAGATTTACAAAGGACGGTTAAGTCCACCTTCTACAAAAGGATTTTAGATGTGATGCACTTGTTAGAATGAAACTACATAGGTCTTTGATCTGTTGGAATATGAAATCTATAATTGCTGATAATATATCCTATAAAGCTCCAAAAATACTATTAATCATCCTTCCATGATTGAGTATTACCTTTAGCTACTCGTCGGTAGCCTCTGTGTGTTCTTGATAACTAATGTATTCTATTTCTGCTCTTTGCATGAATTCTTCCTTCTGCTCCTTAGATTCTCTTCACGGATATCAATGATAAAGAATTCATGTACTCACAATTGAGTATGAACATCTATTTATACTAGCTTAGGTTCAATTCTTGATTCATGCATTCGCAAGTTAACTCTAGATTCAAGATATACAACTTGATCTTGATCTGTAGTTAGATATGCTTTAGATCCGTTAGGATGCTTTAAAGCATTTACATAAATCTTGCATGACCAAAAAAAAAAATAACAATTCTATAAATAGAATAACTTTTCTTTATCCACCGTGTAAAAACTCAAATCCACAATTTGCGGCTTTTCTGACTGTCATTTTTGACGGTCGGTGTTCTTGGTCGTCGGTGTTCCTTTCTTGAACATGTCATCGGGTATGCTTGTTTGTTCCTGTCGGGTTTTTCTGGAAACTATGTCATCGATGATTCTTGTCTTTGTCAGTGATGCTTGTCAATTTTATACTTAGATTTTTCTCAAAAATATTTGTTCTGTCGGGTATGCTTGCATTTCACCGGTACTGCTTGTGGTTCGCCGGTGATTCTTTCTGTCTGTGTTTTTCTCTGAGTATACTAATGGAAAAATAATGTCTTCAATTTCCCCCTTTGACATTAAAATCAAAAACATGATATGTGAAACATACCAAGGTTATTAGTATGTACACCTGTGTATACTTTTACCTTAGTCATTTGAATGACTCCCCCTATGTATATGTCAGTAAGTGTGAGTATATATATACATAACTATATACATTTCCTTTCCTCCTTTTTTGATTCTAAGGACAAAGGTACTTACAACTTTCCAAAAAGGTGGGAATGTGAGGACTTGATTTCCTCCATCATCTTCTCCCATTTTTCTTTCATCATTTCTAGAGCCATGTGCTCTAGTGAAATCCTTACATGAATATCATAGATGTTGTCTACTACAGACATCTCTAGGGTTGCTACTAGATTTCTAGCTTCTGAAATATGTTGCTGAAGTATTGTGAGATTTGGTAAGATATGTGCTTGGAGTTCTGTGATCTCACCTCTGAATTGGGTCTCAGCATCCCATATTTCCTACCTTAGCCTATTTGCCTCAATGAATGTGTCATGATGTGCCTTTATGTTGTCGACATGTGAGGTTAGGCTTTGTGCACTCTGAGTGACATTTGTATCAATTTCTGCAAGTTTTTCACTGTTCTCCTTTGCAAAATTTTCAAGTGTGCACATCTTTTGAACTAAGGTTATTTCCTCAACAATCATTGGCTCCAGTTCATCACTAAATTTGGAGAGCTTGACCTTGTTCAATGCCACTTCTTGGCTTATCTTATCAATTAACTTGAATTAATATTTCTTCTCTTCTTGCTCTTCCATTGCTTGGTCGGCTTCTATTCCTTGTTATGTGATAGTGTTAGTAAGAACAGTAATATGTTCCTTAATTGAAGTATTTTCCTCAATTTTCACTTCAGGAACCAATTGTTGGAGTATTTCCTTAGCCTTTTCAAGTGCCATGTTTTCTCTGTGTTCTTTTATCATCTTCTTCTATATGGCTTTCCTTTGATAGAGCACTCCAAACTCTTGAAGTTTGTCACTGTTCAAAGTGGTAATGTCCCAGTTTGGAACTTTAATGACCTCATCAAGTGTTACAGCCAATATGTCCTTCTTTACTATTTTCTTCTTCTTCTTCTTCTTTGGCTGGGTGGTAGATTGATGTACCACCATTTGCAAGGCCTGTGACTGTATAGATTTTTTTGGTGAGTGTATAGAGGTTAAGGCATCCTTTTGTACCTGTTCTATAATCACTAGCCGGTTTGGTGAAGATGTCTCCTCACATTCCTTGGGTGTTTCAACAGATGAATCTTCCTTTTGTTTTAATTCCTCATTTTTCTCTACTTTCTCATTCTTTTCTTGCTCTTCAACCTTCTTTGAGGTATCCTCTATTGTTTTCTCTGCCTCTTGTTGTTGTTCCTTTAATGTATCTTTCTGCTCATCGGTGTCATCCTTCATTTCTTTGTCAGTATCCTTTGGAGTATTGGATGCACCTTGATTTTCATCTGTACCCATATCCTTGGGTATATCATCATCTTTCTTGGATGATTTGTCCTGGCTAGACTATATATCGATAGCATCTATCAATATATTCATATTTGTAGGTGTATTAATAGTTGCAATGTCAATAGCTTTGTCTTGTTCGTCGGTATTAACCCTTGTAGCAGTGATATCTTCATCTTTTTTCATATTTGTTGCAGGGTATTTTCCTATAATGGTGTTGACAATGTTGTCTAACCATGAGTCATCATTTATATCCACATCTAAGTTACCCTTGATTGTTAGTTCTTCTTTGGCAACTTCTCCATCCTCCAAGTTTATGTGGATGGGACTATCTAGTACTTGATCATGTTGGCCATCTTTTGACCAATCCTCATCTATAATATCTTCTTGTTTCTGGCCTGTGATTTGTACTTCTTCATTCTCCAACTCAATTGTTGAGTTACCTCTTCTTTTGATAATTTCCTTTTCAGGACTGCTTTCTTTTGCGGGTTTTAATATCTCACTCCATATCTTATGAGTGTCTACTTCCAGCTCAATGAGTTTTTCTTGAAGAAATTTGTAGGCTCTCATTTTTGGTGAGAATTTCTTTGTATATTTCTCCATGAATTCATTGATTTATTCCTTTGGGAATTCAGGCATAAGAGAAACCAATACTCTTTCTCTAATCCTTTTCTCTTCATGAAGTGCATAAGTGAATCTAGAAGAAATATTATCTAACAGCTCTTGTGGAACATCTTGTGAATGGTATTGCATAGGAACATAATAGTGTTTGCACATTTTTGCAATCAGTGCATCTTCTATCTTATATTGGTCTACTATATCCCATTGTAACCATTTCTTAATTTTTGGATGTCTAATAGATGCAGCTTCAGAAATGTACTTACATACGTCATCAATGTTATCAGACAGTGATGTAACCCTTGATTTTTCTTTGGCTCGTCTGACAGTGTCAGGTTCATCCATTGCTGAATCTTCTAGTTCTTCATCAGTTTGAACATACTTCCTTCTTTTGGCAGATGCCCTAGCTAGGTTTAGATTTTTGGGGTGAAGCTTTCCTTTTGTACACCTTCCCTTTAACCATGGGAGAGGGAATAGCATCTTGAGCTATTTGGCTTCTATTTCTAACCTTTTTTAGATGGAGGAGGAGGAGGTGAATCAGATTTCTCTTCCTCTGATCCTTGTTGCTCTTCTATTTTACTGATGGGAAGCTATTCCTTGGTGTCTTCCTCCTTACTCTGTTCTTCCTCCTTACCCTGTTCTTCTTCTTCTTTATGTTTTTCACCATCATCTTAGACTTCTTTATAGCCTTCTTGACAACAAGTGTTGATTTAATTTTCTGTTTGGCTTCCTCATAGGTACCAAACCTTTTTTTTTGTTGTCAATGGGTTCATTCAATAATGCCTTTATTTCTTCTATTGCTAACCCAATTTTAATTTCATAATTAAGCTTTTCAAGCCATGATTTCCTAGGAACTACAACTTGAATGTAGGTGAAGTCTGTATCCACCATAAAATAAATATCTTCTTTGTATTCCTCAATCAAACTTTTAGGAATTCTACTCCTTGCTTGTAGCATATCCTTAATTGTCTTAAAGTACTCATGCATTACGTTGTCAAAATTTGTACCTAGTGATTCAATGAATTCACTAATTTGCATGGTTACCGGTCTACTTGTGTCCCATGCTACTTTTCCAATTGAAGGAAAGTATTCTTCAAAGTAGAAGAATATACATAATATGAGGGAACTGAACTTACATGTGTTTATCCGTGAAGACCTTATGGTGCACATGTTTTCCTCAAATTGATGCAATAGGATCTCTGCTAGATCCATCTTCTTCCCTAGTTTGATGATTTTGTAGGCTGTGCTCATTGTTGTGCTAGAGATACTGTTCATTCTTCTAGCTTGAAATATCTTATATCCAACTACGCAAGCACCAAATTTTAGCTCTACGTCGGTGATAGTGTTTACCTTCAGTGCCCTCTTATCATATTTAGCACCAGTTAACTTTCCACTTCTGCAAGAGAAGGATGTTTGTGAGCCTGAGGTTGTCATTTGTTGGATAGCCTGTCATTGCGTGTATAACATCTTTTGTTATAGCCTTTGGTTTGTTCAACCACATAGTGTTATCATGTACTCTGCTTAGAACAATCTTAATCCATTTTGTTTTAAAAACCTTTGGGAAATGAAGTGCATTTGTCAGACCTTTCACTTCTAAGTGTTTATGCTCTTCTTTGAGCTTGCCACCATCATCACAAAGTGCCTTATAGGCATTGTCTAGGTCTAGATATCCTATCTCTGAGATCTTGCAGTGTATATAGGACCTAAAATCCTCAACCAATAAAACCCTAGCTAGGATTTAGGAGAATGCTCCAGAATCGTCTGGTTGAGAGGCTATCTCAGGATGCAACTTATATTTCGGTTCAGCACATGCCCCTCTTCTAACAAGCTTAAACAGTTTCTTCTTGTCGTCCTTAAGTTTCTCTACCCTAGATGTCGATGCCATCATTTTCAAGATTTTAGGGCTTTTCCCTAAATCAAAACAATGCTTATTAGTGAGTGAATGAACTTATTGAATGTCTGTGATCTCCTTCAAATCTGTATACTCAGTGAATGACTTCTACTAGGTCACTTCTCAAACTTGCTCAAAATCGCTATGCTTTGCTCAAAAATTACGGGTGCGAAAATGAGCTTACCTGTCGGGATTTTATACTTTTTGTTGCCCTAAGTTGTCATTAATTCTTACCAACTTCATTAGTTTATGAAGACTGCCTTTATTGGAAAATACATTCATAACTCCTCTGGTGTCTTTGCAAAGCGTCAGGGTAGCTTAGCAGTGTTGGAGACTTCACCGATGATCGTCGGTGATATTGCAACAATAAATTTTGTAGATTCAGTGTATACCGATACTCGTCGGGTTACACACAACTTGTGTAATGATCGATACATTTTGGTAAGTATTGCATGTATTTTTTGTGTGTGTTCACCGATGCAGATTGTGCCCAATAACCGATGGTTGCTTTACAATAGATTATCAAGTAAAAATATATTGCATCTTTATTCATGCCTATATAACAATATGAACTATGTGTAATGGAACTGATGCATAATAAAACTTGTGATAATGCAGTTCCATACTTACTTGTGCAATCTAGTTAGAT
>MU224580.1:478875-498542 GCA_018584345.1 Thuja plicata
ATTATTAGTTATCTACTCTTAGCTTAAGTTAGACTTAGGAAAGTTTCTATTTCCTAGTAGTTTCCCTTTTAGGGTTCCGGTATCCTTTATAAGGATTGACCGCTTTGTATTTCATATCAAGGAGATTGTAATATTTTCATTCTGTTAATAGAAGCTTATTTTCTGTTAAGATGATTTTCCTGTCTCTGGCCTATTGGCCGCCATAGATCCTTCTATCTTCTATCTTTTGCTTCTGTTTATGTAATAGCTTAGCATGCAGGTGTTCTTGGGAAGATTACAGTTTAGCAATCCTTACATTGACGATGGGTATACCAAGAATACTTTATCAAATGGTTAGGGTTACCAGAAGCAGAAGCAACATGGATGGACAAAGAATACTACAAAAAGTGAGGAATTAGTTTAGCATTGTTGCCAACTAATTCAACCTAATTTTTCCTTCCTAGAGGGGGGAGTATGGTGCAGAGCACCCTAGGGTTCTCGCTCCAAGCCCTAGTAATTAACAGAGGTGGTCCGGGAGCAGATCACAGTCAACGATGAAGTTTTGTTTGGCTAACAGTTTCTGTTATTCTCCTAAACCCTAACAGTTCTTAACTCTTAGCGCAAGAGCGGGCCAGTGACTTTTGGCTTATCACAAAGGTGCAGGATGATCGGCGGGTAACATGAAATAGTTTGCGATGACGCGACAAGGCTTATCACACAGTCGGCAGATGATCGGCAGTTAAGTTAATAGGTGAGGCGACAATGCGACGATAGTGTATCACCAAGTCACAGGACAACAGGCGGTTAAGTTCATAAGCATTGCGAGAGCGTGACAACAGTCTATCGCGTGATCACAGGGAAATCGTCAGCTCGGTTCAAAGCATTGCGAGAGCGCAACAACAATGCATCGTAGGATCGTAGTGTAATCGGCAGTTAGTTGTTAAGTGTTGCGAGAGCACGACAACAGGGTATCGCAAGGTCGCAGGGTTAAGGAATGCATGGTTTCAAGACTCGCGACTATGCGATTAAACATTTAGAGTAAGGTAAGCGTCTGATCGAGCCGAGAAAGAACAACGATGCCTTGGTTAGAATAAAAAGATCAGTTGACTTCTCAACATCGCAGAGGGAAGATAAAAGTCAGTGACACAGAGGAAATGGATGTCCACGTTAGCAACCATGCAGGGAATGAGAATGATGACAGTTGCAGGAGGAAGATGAAGAGCCGAGGTAGTTAGAATCCTCAGGCGGACAGGTAACCTAAAAATGGTTACAAATTAAGAAGAGGCCGAATATATATACTCAAGGAAGAAAACTTGTAGAGGAGGTTTTTTGAGAATTTGGAAATTAAACAGGCTAGCAAAAGAAGTTTTCTGTGTGTGTGAAGTGTAACTTTCTGATTTTCAATAAAGAAGGAGTTTTGGTGTGTTCTGTGTAGATTGTGTTGTGTACAGATTTCTGTAGAGTAGTATTTTGATTTCTTTTCAGTTCAATGGATACCTTTTGACTCTCATAATCAGGTTTATGGAGTGTGACCATCAAAAGGTAACCATTATGTATTTTTATTCTATTTTTGTGTCTGTGTTTGAGAAGAGGCTAGCCAGAATTGTAGACAAGTCCTAGGCGAGCTAAATGGTCCGGCTAGAGAACTTGTAGGAGAGAGAGATAGGAGAAGAAAGGTGCATGACTGACTTTATTCAGTCATGGAGAGCAAGATAAGGTAAAGAATGAAACATTTCGGTGGGTAGGAAACCTAGGAGAGAGGGAGACTAGAAATCCTTCTAGTTAGGGTCAGTGAGTAACCCTAAGAGACTCAAGTGTGAGTCCAGCGGATCCTGAAGTGGATAGGGTCCAAAGTGAGATTCCTAAGAGAGAGTAGGAGTCTAGAAGAGAAAGGTAACCTCCCCATCACATGGTGATGCTCAGTGAGTCTTTGAATCTTTGATTCTTTATCTTGCAGCTTCTCTATAATTTTCCTCCTATCATCAATGGCTAGTGTTCTTTCATTTTCATCTTTTCTTGCATCATTCATAACATCAATCATTTTTACCATTTGATTCTCTTGACCAATTTGCAGCATCTTGATTTGATCTGTCAGATGTAGACTGATCTCTTGCATACTTGTGATTTCTTCAACTGATGCATCTGAAGCTTTGCTCAATGATGATTTTGCTATTTCAAAGTACTCTTTTATCTCTATTTCTTTGTAGTCTTTCTCATTTAGCTAGGTTGCCATAGTCTGTCTATCATCAAGAAGTTTTCTTATCTTTATCTTCGCCTCCTTATACTGCTCAAAGTTTATTTGCATCTGTAACTGCTCATTCTCAATAGTCATATCCAGTCTAAACTTATCCATTGCTCTAATCTTTTCTCTCAAGTCTTTAATCTTTTGAAGAGAGAGACTTAGCTCTGATACCAATTTTTGGAATTATATTGAGATAATTTGTACTAAGAGGGGAGGGGTGAATCAGTACCTCTAAAACTTTTCTTGGTTAGCCCATTAACCCTTAGTCATCAGTTTGTAATTTAACTTATCTATCTATTCATCTTTCTTTATGCATATGAAATCATATCATACATTCTTTTTGATATGTAACAATAATAGAAACATTCATGAAATTAGATAACACATGACACAAGATATGATATCACAGAAAAATTCTGTTAGGAATTAAAAACTATGGTGGGGATTGTTACCAACAAAACTTCACTATCTACAAATAAGAAGAGCCGATTAAAGCTTACAATTTGGTCACTTCTGATGACCTACCCTATTAGGAGTATTATAGTAGAGACCTATTAAGATCTACTTCGTTTGAAGCTTTCAAAAACACTGTTAAGTGTGCACTCTATTAAGAGATTTACAAAGGACGGTTAAGTCCACCTTCTATAAAAGGATTTTAGATGTGATGCACTTGTTAGAATGCAACTACATAGGTCTTTGATCTAATGGAATATGCAATCTACAATTGCTGATAACAGATCCTATAAAGCTCTAAAAATACTATTAATTATCCTTCCATGATTGAGTATTACCTTTATCTGCTCGTTGGTAGCCTCTGTGTGTTCTTGATAACTGATGTATTATGTTTCTTCTCTTTGCATGAATTCTACCTTCTACTCCTTAGATGCTCTTCATGACTATTAATGATAAAGAATTCATGTACTCACAATTGAGTATGAACATCTATTTATACTAGCTTAGGTTCAATTCTTGATTCATGCATTCACAAGTTAACTCTAGATTCAAGATATACTACTTGATCTTGATCTGTAGGTAGATATGCTTTAGATCCATGAGGATGCTTTAAAGCATTTACATAAAGCTTGCATGACCAAAAAAAACAAATAAAAATTCTATAAATAGAATAAATTTGCTTTATCTGTCGTGTAAAAACTTAGATCCACAATTTGTGGCTTTTTTGACTGTCGGTTCTGATGGTTGGTGTTCTTGGTCTTCAGTGTTCCTTTCTTGAACATGTCGTCAGGTATGCTTGTCTCTTCATGTCAGGTTGTTCTAGAAACTATGTCCTCGGTGATGCTTGTCAATTTTATACTTAGATTTTTCTCAAAAATCTTTGTTCTATCGGGTATGCTTGCATTTCACTGGTATTTCTTGTGGTTCACCAGTGATGCTTTCTGTCTGTGTTTTTCTCTGAGTATACTAATGGCAAAATAATGTCATCACCTACTTTCTTGCAAGCCCTAGATTATAGCCTATTAATTAGGCCTCTGGACCAGTCAACATGAATAATTGCTAAACATGTCTCCAATATTTGATTCCCCTCTTGTCACCTTCAAATCCTTTTAGGAGACTATCTTTTGCATCCAACAGTGCTACTAAGTCTTCCCAAAAAGGTCATGGGTGCTGAAACAAATTCAAACTTCTCCCTATCCTGGCTCACTCGGTTTCACCAGTCAGCCATAGGGCTTCATTATTGGCCTGTGAAATCCATTGATACAAAAAAAAAAAGAACAAAACTCCTATCTACTAACCCTAGCCCTACTTTTCCCATGGTTTCAAACAATTTCATCAGAGGAAAACTAGGTTAGAGCCATTTCTATCTATGCAGCACTGTTTTTGTCTCTGTCAGACTAGTGGCCTTAAAAAACTTGTAACTTTAATCATACTAAACTTTAAAAAAAAATATCTATTGCATATGGAGGATGAAAGGAAACACTACACTAACATGAAGCCTGATCACCTATGCCAATTTGTACATAGTTGTATAGAAACAAAGATATAATGCAGATTATGCAAATGGAGGTGCAGACATCCGTACAGAGGTGTCTGAAGTAAATGTCTCAATAAAAAATATCATTAACCTTTCCAAAACTTTGATTCCATGCTCATATACTGAGCATGGGTAGTTACATTCAGTTCTAACTACATTTTATCATTTCTTGCAAAAGTTGCTCGAGCAACTTTCAAAGTTGCTAGCAAATTTTTGCATTTTGATGCATTTTGACTTTCCTTGTCAACTCGAAGGTTGATGTTGACTTATAAGACCCTAAATAGGATATTTAGGGTCCTAGAACATACCTCTAACCCATATTTCCCTAAAATGGAAACTTTTCACAAATTGAGGCCAAAATGACCTAATGAGCACTAAGGCCCTTACAAACATGAAGTTAGACTAGCATGCTTCCAACCTTTTGGAACTTATTCTAACACACACAAAACCTCCTAAAACAACCTTAAAAAATATCAAAACATTGAATAGGGAGGTGCACTGTACCATGCTCCTATGGATAAAATAACTCAAGTCCCTTGAGTTAGGAGGTCTTCAATGGTGACCCCATGTTTCAGAATATCCAACTTTGTCATCCAAGTGGCCTTAGCTTTAGAGAGTCCCTACCACTTGATGAGGTACTCCTTTTAGTTACCCTTCCTTGTCTTCTTTATCACCTTAGAGTCCAAGACACTTTCTAGTTGCAATGGCTTTGGGGTAGGTAAATCTTTCACCCAATCATCTTCCTCCAAATATGCAAGTGTATACTGACTTGTGTCTAGAGGTGATCCATTGTAGGGGTATAGGTCACAAACATTTAAAATAGGTGAAATTCCCAAATCAGGGGCAATTCCACTTCATAGGCATTCTTGCCATACTTATGCAAAATCTTCAGTGGTCTAATCCTCTTCATGATTAGCTTAGTTGTTTGTCCTTTGGGTAGCCTCTCCTTCTTGAGGTAGGTAAGTACTAGATCCCCAACCTTGAATTTCAAGTCCCTCATGGTCTTATCAGCTTTGGTTTTGTACTTCTCCACTTGTTTTTGTAAATTCTTATTGACATGATCATGTAGCTCCTTCATTTTCTCTGCAAATGACTCTCCTTGTGCACTCCTCTTGTCTCTCAAACTGAGATCCCTCAACTCCAAAATTCCTCTAGGATTGACCCCATAAACTATCTCAAAGGGGATCTTCCCTGTACTCCTATTAATGGAGTCATTGTATGCAAATTCTTCCTTCCCTATGATATGATCCCAAGATTGTCCATGTTGTTTAGTCAAACACCTCAGCAAATTCCCAAGTGACCTATTCACTACTTCTATTTTCCCATCTGATTGTGGATGGTAGGCTAAGGAGAAAGACAAATTAGTTCCAAGCATCTTCCAAAGATTTCTCAATAAGTGACCCACAAACTTTGTATCGCTATCACTGACAATATTCAAAGGTAAACCATGGATTCTTACTATATCCCTAAAGAATAGTCCTACAATTTGAGAGGCATCATTGGTTTTCTTGCATGGAATGATGTGTGCCATCTTATTGAAATGGTTCACCACCACAAACACATTGTCACGTCCCCTAGGTGTCTTTGGTAACCCCAAAACAAAATACATACTAAGGCACTCCCAAGGCCTTTGGGGTATAGATAATGGTTGATACAACCCACTATTGCTGCTTTTTCCTTTTCCCTCTGACAAATCTGGCATTGTTCTACAAATCTCCTCACATCTGACTACATCTTGGGCCAATAGTAATGCCTATGCACCTGCTCCAATGTTTTATCCACTCCAAAGTGGCCTCCCAAGCTTCCTTGGTGTTTCTCCTACACAATGTTTTCCCTCATTGAGCAGTGAGGTATACACATAAGATGACCTTTGAACAATAGGGCTTCCTGCAACACAAACTCACTAAAACCCACCTTGAACTCCTATTGAAACTTTACACAAGCTTCATAAGCTTCTTTAAAATCTTTATCTTCCTTGTAGAGGTCTTTCAAATCATCCAATCCTACACTTTGTAGTTGTATCTCTTGGATTGTGAGTACTCTCCTAATAAGAGCATCTTGAACCTTGTTGCTAACCCCCTTCTTATGCTTAATAACAAAACTATAAGCCTGCAATGATTCTACCCACTTCATATACCTCTGATTTAGTTTTCTCGTCCATTTAGGAAACTGAAGGCATGGTTATCAGTATTGACCACAAAATCCATAGGTAAAAGGTAGTGTCCCCACTTCTTCAAGGCTTGTACCATGGCATATAACTCCAAATCATAGGTGGAGTACTTTTTTTTTCCTCGTTCAACTTCTCATAGAAGAATGCCATAGGGTGTCCCTCTTGGCTTAACACTGCTCCTATAGTCAACTTGCTAGCATCACACTCTACCACAAAGAGTTGATTAAAGTTAGGAAATCTAAGTTTAGGTAGCTCTTCAATCCTCTTTTTCAACATTTAAAACCCCTGGTCTACTGCTACTATCCATTCAAACTTGCATTTGATTCAACCTTTTATGGTGTTCATAATTGGGGCACATACATGACTGAAATTTCTCACAAGTTTCCTATAGTAGGAGGCCAACCCATGGAAACTCCTAACATCCCCTATGGACCTAGGTGTAGGCCATTCCAAAATGGACTTAACTTTATCAGGGTCCATTTTCATACATCCATTAGTAACCGCAAAACCAAGGTAAACTAGTTCAGTTTTGAGAAACTCACACTTTTATTGATTTATCATCAACTTCTCTTGATGTAGCTTTCTTAATACCATCTCCAAATGCTTCATGTGCTCTTCCTTGGAACTACTAAAGATCAAAATATCATCAAGGTAAACTATTACAAACTTACCAATGAACTATGATAGCACTTCATTCATGAGCCTCATGAATGTGCTAGGTGCATTACTTAGGCCAAAGGGCATTACTAGCCACTCATATAGACCCTCATTTTTCTTAAAATATGTTTTACACTCATTACCTAGCCTTACTCTTATCTGATGATACCCTAACTTCAATTTCACCTTAGAAAAGTAACAAGATCCTCCAATAGTATCCATCAAGTCTTCTATCTGTGGCATTGGGAACCTATATCTGATTGTGATCTTTTTTATAGCCTTGGAGTCCATACACATCCTCCATTTCCTATCCTTCTTAGGTGCAAGTACTGTTGGCACAACACATTGGCTCAAACTCTTCCTTATTAACCCCTTATCCAAAAAATCTTGGATCTATTTTTCTATCTCTGCATTTTGGCTTGGTGTCATCTTATATGTAGCTTTTTTTGGAAAATTTGCTCCAGGAATGAGGTCAATCTGATGACTCACGTCCCTCATAGGTGGTAAGGCACTTGGAAAACCATTATCTACTATGTCATGATACTTCTCCAACAAAGCTTGTACCTCTGGTGGAAAACAAAATTTCTCCTTAGTTTCCTCCTTTGGTTTGATCACTACTACACAATAGAATCCTTTCTCCTTCTTCATGGCCTTTATAAACTCTTTCCCACTCAATAACATCACACTTGTCCCCACATTCTTCTCTTCATTGGGTTCTTGCAATGGATCCATTTGGAATTTCTTTCCTAGCTTGGTGATGACATAATTGTTCTTCTCTCCATCATGTATTGCTTTGACATCATACTGCCATGGATGTCCTTGGATCAGATGACATGCATCCATAGGTAGTATGTCACATAGGACCTTGTCCTTATATTCCCCAATCTCAAACTCAACCATAGTTTTCTCATCTACCACTATTTGTCGACCCTTGTTTAACCATGAAACCTTGTAAGGTGTGGTATGGGGTATCCTCCTCAACTTCAATTTCTCCACCATCTCAGTGGATACTATATTCTTAGTGGATCAAGAGTCCACAATAACCTTGAAAATCTTCCCGTGAGACCTAAAGTTGTCTTTAATAAGTTCCTTCTTTGAGGTTTCTCTATGGTGTTAGGTACTTTCAAAAAGGTTCTCCTTAACATCAAGTTCTCTCCATCTAGTACTGGCCCTTCCTTGTAAATGGGAGAAGTAACACTTTGAGTGTCATCTTCTTGAACTAGCTGATTCCTTCTATCCCCCATTGAAGATGAGGAAGCCTTCTCTAGACACCTGCCCATTGTGTGACCCACTTGGTTGCAATTATAACACCTACTAGTGAAAACGGAATTAGATCCCCCTTGGAGTTGGAACTTACCTCTTGGTGGTCCTCTACCTCTGTATCCTCCCCTTTGGAAAGATCCTCTATACTGGTTTCCTCCACCACTATCCATGAACTGACTGTCTTCTTGTCTATTAGGGTTGTTTCCTCTACCAAAGTTACCCCTGCCTCTCTAAAATCCTCTTTTATTTCTGCCACCTCTTCCTCTTTGATGGAATTATTTTCTTCTTCTTGATTTATCCTCTGCTCTCAAGGCCAATTGAAATCATTTGTACATACTATCTAGTGCCATCATGCTAATCCCATTTTGAATGCCCTGTCTTAACCCATTTAGGTACCTTGCTACCTTCTCCATTTCATCTTCTTGTCTCCTAGCCCTTAGGCTTAGTTTATGGAACTTCTTTGTGTATGCACTCACTGTCATCTTCTTCTGTCTTAAGTTCTGCAACTTTTGGTACATTTGAATTTCATAATCAGTGGGCAAGAATTGTGGCCTCATTCTTATTTTCATCCTCTCCCAAGAAACAATATTTTTCTTTCCACTATTCACTCTTTCATCCTGCATCATGTTCCACCACACCAATGCAAAACCCTTGAGTCTAGCCTTAGCATAGCTGACCCTCTTCTCCTCTGAGATTTCCTTGTAATCAAATTGGTTGTCAATGGCTTCAAGCCAATCTAATAACTCTTCTCCATTCAGGCTACCATAGTAGTAGGGTATGTGTTCCATGCTATCCTTGTTTAAATATTTGAAGGCATCTAAGAATACCTTTTTCTCCTTGTCTATCACAGGTTCTTTTCCCTTGTTGGATGACTCCTCTATTTGACTATCATCATCCCCATTACTTTCATCTCCCCATTTAGTGATCTTCTTTAAGCTTTTTATCTCAGACACATGAGCCTTCTCTAAGAGGCCTTGAACCAATTCTACTATGGCATCCCTACTCATTTCCTTAGGAGGCATGCTATCAACCTCTTGACTCTCTTGACTCTCCTCCCCTTGAGACATACACAATCATAAATCTATTCTAGCTATGATACCACTCTGATGCAGAGGGCTTGACACTCTAGGCTTTCCTTCTCTCCAAGTTTCTCAATTGACTAATCCAACCATCCAATCATTGTTCTTTGTTGGTTCTTCCTTCTTCTAGCATCTCCAAGACCCTCTCTACCAACTTCTCCTCCAAGGTATAATTGGTTATTAGAAGACACCAAGATTTATAGGCTTAACTAGTCCAACTAGTTTATCAAAAGCCTATTTTACTCCACTAGAACCCCACTAGAATGCCAATCTCTACCCAGGATCTTCACACACATTCACCAAGAATTTGTACACCCTTCTTGAACCATTATAGGTCATTCTTCACTCATCCCAATACATCAAAACCCCTTACCAATCCAATTGGTTGTTATTTCACTAGAAGGCTTAATTGCCTAATTCCTAGTAGGTCATTTTACATCGAGTTTCGCCAAATTCTCACAAAAACTCCAAGTGACCCAACAAAAAAACTTGAAAATCTTCAAGACATCCTTGAACACTGTCAGAATCCAAAACCCTGACCTCTAGAAGCACCCAAAAACCTACTTTCTTGCATGCCCTAGATTATAGCCTATTAATTAGGCCTCTGGACCAGCCAACATGAATAATTGCTAAACATGTCTCCAATCTTTGATTCCCATCCTTCCACCTTTGAATCCTTTTAGGAGACTATCTTGTCCATCCAAAAATGCTACTAAGTCTTTCCCAAAAGGTCATGGGTGCTCAAACAAATTCAAACTTCTCCCTGTCCTGGCTCACCTGGTTTCACCAGTCAGCGATAGGGCTTCATTGTTGGCCTATGAAATCCATTGATACAACAACAAAAAGAACAAAAATCCTATCTACTAATCCTAACCCTACTTTCCCCATGGTTTCAGACAATTCCACCAGAGGAAAACTAGGTTAGAGCCATTTCTATGTAGGCAACACTATTTTTGTCTTTGTAAGACCAGTGGCCTTCAAAAACTTGTAACTTTAATCCTACTAAACTTAAAAACAAACTATCTATTGAATATGGAAGCTGAAAGGAAACACTACACTAACATGAAGCCCGATCACTTATGCCAATCTATACACAGTCATACAAAAATAAAGATACTGTGCAAATTATGCAAATGTAGGTGTAGACATCTGTACAAAGGTGTCAAAAGTAAATGTCTCAATCCAAAATCTCATTAACCTTTCCAAAACTTCGATTCCATGCTCATATACTGAGCATGGATATTTACATCGGGTTCTAACTAAATTTCTTCATTTCTTGCAAAAGTTGCCAGCAACTTTTTGCATTTTGATGCATTTTGAATTTCCTTGTCAACTTGAAGGTTGATGTTGACTTCTAAGAACCTAAATAGGATATGTAGGGTCCTAGAACATACCTCCAACCCATATTGCCCTAAAATGGAAAATTTTCACAAATTGAGGCCAAAATGACCGAATGAGCACTAGGGCCCTTACAAACATGAAGTTAGACTAACATGCTTCCAACCTTTTGGAACTTATTCTAACACACACACAACCTCCTAAAATAACCTTAAACATAATCAAAAAATTGAATAGGGAGGTTCCCTACACCATAGTGTCTCCTTGATATGCTAAGATCATATAAATGCTCCTGTGATCTCTATAGGTCAGCCATCAGCCTCTCTCTCTCTCTCTCTCTCTCTCTCTACATAAGCTCAGCTCTCACTGGACACAAGCAAAGATGTTTGCATGCCTTTCAAGATCTCTATGACCAGTAGGGAACTCTCACTCGCTAGCTGGTAGTTCATAGGATAAGCATGTATCCTTTAGGACCTCAGATACGAAGCTCCTCCACTCTGCTACACTGGCTGCATAATTAAAATATATTTGTCTTTTAGTACTTTTTCTTCAAAAAATTAGGTTAAATGTTTAAATAAAATACATGTTTTATACCTGGATCTCCCTCCTAGGTATCACTAAAGGGTCTAGATGGTGGGGGCATGGAGTGACTACTCTCTCCATGCTTACTACATCTAGGTCTCAGAGGTGGTGTCTCTGTATGGGCGTGTGGAGGTCATCATGATCTCAGTGGTGTTGCATGAACAAAATGCTCATTTTCACTGGTACTATCATCTAGGGGCATCATGTCTTCTCTCTCCTCTACTCTATCCTCCTCCATGGGATCTCACTTGGAGGTGGGATCCTCCTCCTCCTCTGGTATGCTA
The DNA here is from genome assembly GCA_018584345.1 of Thuja plicata. Taxonomy (NCBI): domain Eukaryota; kingdom Viridiplantae; phylum Streptophyta; class Pinopsida; order Cupressales; family Cupressaceae; genus Thuja; species Thuja plicata. Next base: position 490,460 of record MU224580.1, read on the forward strand.
CTATCTTAGTGTGTCCTCTATGAAAGGCATGGATCACCTATGGGATAGTCATCAGGGAAGATGGGGTGGGTTCCCTATAGACTCTAGTATCTGATGTACTCCCTGTTGATGCCTGAATAGGCCATATCAAGGGCTACCTCTATATCCTCAATCTCATCTATGTTGATGTCTATGATGTCCGCTACTCATGGTCAACATATAGCACCAGGTCTCGAATAGTATCTCATCGGATGTGCATACTGAGGTAATGCTCTAGGGACCCCCTGTGTAAGACCAAACTATCTCATCACTCTGTCATACTAGTACGACATTACTATGTGACTAGAATGACCCTCTAGTGGCTTGTGTTTTTGTTAGTGTCTCATCTGATTTTGTGTATCTGGCCACTCTGTCATGTGACAATATGGTCTCCATATCACATATATGTCTGATATATGGTCAAGATGTACCCTCTAGATGTGCCTGCATCTACCATCACAAGAACACCATGTGGTCCTATAGATATGAAATGGTCGAACAACCAAATCTTTAATAGTGTGCATACCATCAGATTCTCTCACTGATATCTCACTGATTTACATAACTCATGGTATAGATGGGATATCATGTTGGGGCCCCACGCAAAGATGGTCCTATCACTCTCCATCATGCATATGAAATGGGTAAAATGTGCTGAAAATATTGTACCCTTTGTGTTGGGTACTACAACCAAATAAACTATACACAACATAACCCTCTGTACCAAAGGTGTCAAACCTAATAGTATGGCTGATAGGGTGACATGGTCTACTCGAGTTCTCATCTATGGAACCTATCCTAGGAAATACTTTACATCTACATGAATATCCTTAGAATCTTGTTGTACTCTCAGTCTGACAGGATCGCCCCAGATTGGAAGTCGCAGGATCCTGTATACATCCTCTAGTGTCACTATGATCTTTCCTAAGGGAAGATGAAAGGAACATGTGTCCTCATCCCACCTCTTTATAAGAGCCAATATCATGGCTCGGTAGAATCTCATATGTGGTAGGAATTTTACCTAGTACAGTCCAACATCTCTTAGCAGTTGTGTCTCATCCTCATTTAGCTCAAACAGTTTCTCTATGATCAGCAGTTGTGGCCCTCCAAAGGGGTGCTCTTAGAGATGAACCAGGTCTTGTAAGCACAAAAAAACATCATATCATAACTACATAACCAATAAACTATATATCCAACTTGACTAGGTCAAGTTAGACCTCTGTTAGGTTGAGGTCGACCTTCTTGGGTCAAGGTTAACCTTCCTAGGTCAAGGTCAACCTTCATGGGTCAGGGTTGACCTCACTCTAGAAAGGGGGTAGACCTTCCTAGTTTGTGTTGACCTTAAAAGGGTAGGGTTGAAATAAATGGATTAGGGTCGACCTTTTCTATAAAAATAGGAATTTGAAGTAAGCTTACCTTGGGAAGCGACTGTCTTGTGGCCAGACACTATCTCAGGAGCTCCATTCATGTCGCTCAAAGTTCCTCTCCGCTCGACATCCTTCTTTCTCTCCTAAAATATGAAAATGGTAAGAATGAGGAGATATGTGATCTCTTCCCTTATTTATAGATAGAAACTAGGGCTTTTATTATGGTTTTGTTAGGGTTTATTTAGATTAAATTCAAATTTGCCTTCATATTTCTTTAGATAGACATTCACTCTTTTCATCATAACTTGAGTTTTGTAGCCCCGTTTTCAATGTTTTCTATGGTGTTGGAATCATGATTGAAATACCTAACTCCTTGAATTAGTTTATGAAGGTTGGGAATCCTTCTAACTAGTTTAGGAAAAGATTTTTAAACAAATTGCATATCCAATGTATAGGGCTATCCTTGTCACCATGTTTCACCCTTCAGAAGTAGTCAGCCAAAACAAAGGGGGGAATAAGGGGTTCTATGTACTTCTCACTTTCACCTTAGTAATAATTAGGTGGTTTATGGATTTTTCATTAACCTTGTGTGCTGCAGGTTGCGGGTACTAACGGTTTCTTGCAAGATCTCTACATTGAGGACTTGGCTATATCCATTTTTATTTTTTTTGTTGTTTTCTTACTTTAGCTTGCATATTCACATAGTGTCATATCTAAGCTAAAGTGGGGGCTAAATGTATCATCTTAAAATGGAAGCACTTCCATCTTGGTAGGTTTATCACCCTCATTTAGTGCATTTACATGATAGATTTGCATTTAGGATGCATCTGCACTTGGTAATTCTTCATTTCTAGGTGAAATTAGGGTTGCAATCCTGAGGATTCTCCTTGATTTCCTTCTTTGTGGCTCTGTTTTCTAGGTAGAACCTATGTATTGCTCCTCCTATCCTTCATCACATCTCTTCTAGGCCCTTGTTCCTTTTCCAACATTCTATTATGTCTTCCCATCATCGTAGGTCTCTGGTCGACCTAGAAACCTCACTGACACTCTAAGTTGACTAGCCTGAAACCTCAGGTCAGGGTCAAGGTCAACCTTGACCTAGGTCAAGGTCAAGGTCAATCTTGACCTTTGTCAGGTTTTGGTTCCCGCTTTCAAATTTGGATCATAGTGGGGCCCTAAATTCAAAATTGGCCCCAGATTCGAATGTGGAAGGGTTTTAATTCAAAATATAATTAATGCATTTCCTCCTCAGTTTTTTATTATGATTGGACCATAATTCAATGTAAAAGTTGAATTACGGGCCCTCACATTTCCCTAGGAGGCTTACCTTGAAATCTCTATATAAGCACTCTCTGTTTCCTTCATTTGATAGGACATCATCCCAAGGAGATCATGACATGAGATAATGATATGACATGATGATATGAGATGATGATACAAGAATGCAAGAGGATGATATAGGAGGACAAGATATGATGATTCCTTGATGCAAGCAAGCATTTTTTCGACAAGCTAATGTGGATATTCATTGGATCAAGAAAGAGTTCTTTAATCCTTCCTTCTTTGATCTACGATTTTCAACCTTCAAGCATTCAAAAGATACAATCATGGGGTAGCAACTAGAGATTTTGAGTTTGGTAAGAGTACTTTAGCCTTGGGGGCTTGGTATTATTTCTTTATAATATTCAAATCTATGCATTTCTCTCTCATTTCAATTCATGCTAGGGTTTCAATCTAGAGGATTAGATCTTGGCATTGCAAATTCAAAGATCTTCCTACGAGCAACACATACACATATTCTATTACATCTGGCTATTTGTGGAGGTGGAAATCACCAAACTAGGGGTTTAACTAAGTTAAAACCCTATATAGCCACCCCAAAACACTATTTTTAGATATCTACAATTGTTGTTTTAGGAGTTGTAGAGAAGATTTGGATACCCTTTTTGGAAACATTTTGGGATCCATGAACAAAATTCTGTCAGAGCAATGCAGGTCAAGGTCGACATAAAGGGGTCAAGGTCGACCTGTATTTGGGTCAAGGTTGACCTTTCTCACAAAAAATAAATATTTCTGGGTTTTCTCCATCTCTATGTTTCTGTTCCATATCCAGTTGTAGAATTTCTAGAAACTTAGTACAGACAGTCAAAAATAGCAATTTGTAGATTTGCTATGTTATGAGGTATGTATGTCATTTCATTATTCTTTGCAAACATTTCTAGATTTATATTCCTTATCATTACAATTAAATGTATGTGGTTAATAGAGGCATAGCGTCTCATTTATGTGCAATCCCCCATTGTTCTAAACCATATCCACATATTTCTCCACCATACAATAACATAGTCATGGAAGCTAGAGAATACATTAAGGGAAGATGTGTTTTTTTATTGTTTCCTCTTCCAAGTGTTCAAGATTATCATGACAACTTAAGAGGGTATCTCCATAAAGGAACGTATCTCACCATATAAAATTTTCAAATTACATGGTGGAATCCTTATTGAGTGCATATTAGTTATAAGGTGATAGGTAAATGGGGCCCATTGCCTCGTAGGAGGGGAGGGATGATTAGAATTAAACTTTCATATTATATTAAATCATGTATTTTAATTAATTGTTGTCTCTAGTGAATTGTAATGAATTTTCAATTTTGAATTGTCCATTCAATTTCTAATCAGGATGTAGATGCAATGACCTTCCAACTTCCTTGAAGATTTATAAAGAGGGTCAATTTGAATTCAATAGCAGAGTGATGGACACACATCTTGTATGTTGGGATTTCCAATTTGTATCATCTTATAGAGTTCATGGGCATACTTCTCACACATAGGATTTCTTAACTTCTATAGACTTAGGCATACAACTCCCATTCAAGCTAGCCTAAATTGGGTTGATTTTCAAGTATACATCTCAGTTATGAGATTATCCAAATTTGTATGGAATTTTTCATATTTTGAATAAAAAGTTTCTTTACATATTGTTTTTGTGTATTTACAATACCACTTTTTATTCTTTTGGTACTATCCTCTGAATGGATAAAATAATTCAGATCAGTGATACAACTCATCACCTAGTTGATCCACCCTATTCCAAAGACAAAGGTTGTAAGAAGTTTATGCAATAAATTGATTCTGACCTTATCATAGGATTTGGCCATATCCAATTTTACAAAATATCCTTCTCCTTTGAGATTTCCATAGAATGTATTGCCCCTGTCACTATGATGATTCCATCCAAAATTTGTCTCCCAACAACAAAATTACCTTTCTTTTTAGAGATTAATTTATAAATCCATGACTTGAGCCTTTCAGTAATAAACTTATGATTATTTTATAAATCACATTAAATAAGACTATATGATGAAAAGAGTTCAGATAATTAACCCCTTCCTTTTTAGGAACGAGAATAAGGAATGTAGTATTCAAGGCCTTGCACATCTATTTGTTCCTAAAAGGCTCTTATACAACATTCAAAAGGTCCAACTTAATTATTTCCCCAAATTATTGATAAAATACTATAGGGAAACCATTTGAACTAGGAGCTTTACCTGTCTTCATGCCAAACAATAATTCTTAAACCTTAGATACAGATATAGGTCTAAGAAGACCCCCATTTATTTCATTGGTAAAAATGAAAGGAATGTATCCAAGCACAAGCCCTTTGTTAGAATAACTAAGAGGGGGGGGGGGGTGAATCAGTGGCCTCAAAAATTAATCCAATATCAACCAAAAAACTTTATATCTCAAATATAAACCTCTAGTTATCTTTAGTCCCACAAGATGTATGCCTTGAAATAATATGTTAGCCCATAGAGAGGGGGGGTGAATCGATCGACTTTAACTATATCTACTTTCAATCTCTAAATCTGATTCAACTCGATAAACTATATTTACTGCACTCTAGACAACATGCAACCTTGAACAACTTTAGCAGCAACATTAACACATATCATCCACATAAGATAATGACACATTAACACCATATTAAATGAGGAAACCCAAATTGGGAAAAACCTTCATTAGACTTGTTACCCAAAAATAAAAATAATCTTCTGAAGTATGCTCGGTTAGGAGCCAATCCTATTAAAGATTACAAAACACATTGTCAAATGTGACTTGGTCAAGGGATTTCCCTCAGATCTATTAGGATCTTCACTCTATTAAAAGTGGCCTGATGAAAGGACTTAAGACACTCTATTAGAATGTCACCTATCTCTATGATTTACAATAGGACTGTTATATCTAATCGGTTAAGAGATTTCTCAGATACAAATATGAAACATACAATAAAAACTTGATTTGTTAATGCAGCAACTGTCTTCTACCTTTTGCTTGATCAGATCCTTTTCTGCTCACTCAGTCTATTGGATTCAGTACTTCATCACTTCTTCAATAACTCTTCCATCAATCATTCATAATCTCTATTCATTCTTATTCTTTTCCCTGTATCACTCAGTGACTTCTCTTCTGTCAACCTTTTTCCTTCCCTTTCATTAATCAACCAGTAGCAACTTCTTATGCATGTAGCTTCATTTATATAGACAATATTTTTCCTCTTAATCTCCTTTATTAGGTTTCCTACAAGTCAGTCTCAATCGCTCGATCATCCTTATGATTTCTTGCCACTCGGTAAACCGCTTGACTTTCGTAAACCACCTAACTCTTATCTTGGAACTTGTTCCCTTCTTGGAACTCACAACATTTGTTTTTCCACTTAATCTCTACCTTAGATCTTCAACTTGATTTTTCTGGTTTGTAGATCTTGTAACAAACTTCTTCCTTTCTTGTGGAATCTTTCCGCTCATCATGATCTGTCTTAGATTTGATCTTATCATTAATTTTCAATGACTGTTCCTTTCTCGGTAACTAATAATGCTCGGTGAGTAACTTTGCTTGGTGCCTTTGTATGAACTCGGTACTCGGTAACTATGACCGACTCCTTCTTTTCCTTTTACCGACTGACCTCCCAGTTCTCAGTAGACTCATTCATTTCCTTTACCGACTTGATTAAACTATGTTACAGACTTTTTTAACTTGAAAACAATGTAGAAAACAATTATACCAATCATCAAAAGATCATTGTCTGATCTATATTAGTTGCCCAATTAAGTTCTTCAACACTTTCATCTTTTCAATTGCTCTCTTTCCTTATCTGCCTCAACTTGTAGCTTACTCCAAATGATATGGAAACTCAATATGAGTCATAAATCAATTGCTTGACATCAATGATAAAATGTCAACTGATCTAAGATTATTCTACAACTTTTTATACCTCTGATCTCGGTCTTCATCATCATCTCATCATGTGACTATCAGTTGGGTAACAATCTCCCTCTATGACATTGATGGCAAGCCTTGGCAATTGATGATGGCAACCTTGAAACCTCGGTCTTTTCTCTATATTCTACTTTTCTCCCTCTAAGCTGATTCTTCTTATGATTTATTCAAACTCCCTCTTTCATAATAATTCTTTCTCTGTGTTCCTCAACACTCTTGATTCTGATAATTATCAATTCACATAATATCTCCCTCTTTGACATAAATGTCAAAGTGTCATACTTCCTAAAAATATTCAGGTAGTGAATCATACCTAGCATGTACTGATAGCTCCTATCATACATCATTGTTTCTTTTTCACAACTTCAAGTATCACCTCAAGTGTGAAATCTTGCATCAACTCACAAAAAATAGATATTCTAATGAGTCCTAGAATTGATGCAGCATGCAACATGCATTTAGTGAATGTTGGGTAGGGGTAGAACCCCTAATTTACCTCTGAGATACTCAAAAGCATCCTTCGGTAGTGGCTTAGTGAATATGTCTACTATCTGCTCCTTTGAACTTACATATTCCAACATTACATTCTTCTCTTGTACTTTCTCTCTCAAATAGTGATATTTGATAGAAATGTTGTTGGTCTTAGAATGCATAACTGGATTTTTTGATATATTGATAGCACTTGTGTTATCACAATAAATAGTAACTAGATCACTAATCTCTTCATTCATGCCTTCAAGTAGTTGTTTGATCCATACAATATTTGCATAATTCATAGCTGCAGCAACATATTGAGCCTTGGCAGTTGATTGTGAAATGCAACTTTGTTTCTTGCTCAACCATCTTACTAATCTGTCTCCCAAAAAGAAAGCTCCTTTGCTTGTACTTTTTCTATCATCAATGTTCCCAGCCCAATCAGCATCAGTGTAGACTTTCAAAGAAAATTCTCCTTTCTTTTTGTATAGTAGCCCAAAATCTTTAGTACCTTTCAGATATCTCGGTATTCTTTTTACTGCAGACATGTGTGTCTCGTTTGGATTTGAAGAAAATCTTGCTAGAATCCCTACAACATGTGAAATATCGGGTCTTCTATGTACAACATACTATAACTTACCAATCATTGATCTGTAAATGGTATCATCTACTACATGTGATTAATCTTCCTTTGATAATTTACATCCAGTGGCCATAGGTGTTCCGACAGGTTTTGAATTCTCCATACCGAATGTCTTCAAGACTTCCTTGATGTACTTTGATTGTGTGATGTAAATCCCATCTTTGGTTTGTTGTATATATAATCCAAGAAAGAAATTTATCTCTCCTATCATGGACATTTCAAATTCCTTTTTCATCTCTTCAGCAAATGATTGACTCAATGTGTCACTTCCTCCAAAAATAATATCATCAACAAATATTTCAGCA
>MU224580.1:500114-527736 GCA_018584345.1 Thuja plicata
ATTATTTTTTCTCACCTTGATCAAGTTGTCAAAATTAACATGACATAACCTCTTGTGCCATAACCAGACATCTTCCAATTTTGTGTATAGACAACTCTTTTCAAAAGTATCAAGGTAGAAAAGGTTATCTTTAGTTTGTTGACCAGTGGCAATCAGATTTTCATTTCTGTCAAACACTTTTACCTTTCCATTTTCAAATTCCAGTCAGTGACCTGTTGTATTTAGCTGTGCCACACTCAACAAATTGTACTTTAGTCCTTCAACCCAGTAAACATCATCACATCTTGTATTATTCAGCAAAATTATAGAACCTTTACCTCTGATAGGATATGGAGCATCATTACCAAATCTAACAAATCCTCCATCATGCTTTTCCATAGTAATAAACTTTTGTGTATCATTAGTCATGTGATGTGTGCAACCACTATCTATAATCCATGCATCATTTTTTCTCATGTGAGAAATTAAGGATTTTTCTTCTACATACCTTTCTTCATCAATATCATCTTTGATAGCAACATAAACAACTTCCTCATCTCCATTATCATCAGTTAATCCTTCTTCAGCAATGTAGCATGACTTCTTACCTTTGTCTTTGAAATCTCGATATCTTCTGAATTTATTCTCTCTCTTATTTTCACGGTTATCTTTTCTTTCATCATCCTTGTTGCCTAAACAGCTAGATGCAATATGACCAATCTTGTTGCAATTGAAACATTTTAAGGGTAGCTTACCTCTATACTTACCTTTCCCTCTTGGTAACCTTCTAGCTAACAATGCTTCAAACTCCTCTTGTTGTCTATCATCTTTAGCATACAAAGTTTCCAACTTACTTCTACATTTATGAAGTCTTTTAATCACACTACTTGCATAGCCATCACTAGAAGTAGACTTTATAGGGTTTCCAATATTCAGGGATGACTTGAATGCAGATTCAATCTTAGTAGTAGCAGTCAGACTATTATCAAATTCATTTAACTCAAATGCAGTCAACTTACCAATTGTAGCATCTAATGTGACTGTCATCTGGGGTATGGAACTCAGTTCTTGTGTAGCCGATACTTGGATAGCATACACAGGTAGAAAGGTTCTCAATAGCTTGCTTGTCACATCTTCTTCACCAATATGTCCTCCAGTGCCTCTAATAGCATTTACAACTTCCTTTAGTCTTGTACTATATTATGTCACATTTTCACCTTCTTTCATTATCATTGAATCAAAATTGCCTCTTAGACTTTCTGCTTTTGATTTTTGAACATGTTGATCTCCTCCATGTACTAGTGTAATCTTATCCCACAACTAATTTGTTGTATCACATCCATTAAGATCATTAAATTCCTGGTCGGTGAGAGAAGAGGATATCTCTATCATCAGTTGTGTGTGTTCTTGTCTTCCCCTTGCCTGCTCAAGTGTCATAGGACCAAAAGGTGGTGGTGATTACTCATTATCAAGATAATATAATGCATATTTTCCAATTCCAGAGAGATGTAATCTCATTCTACTTTTCCATGTAGAGAAGTTGTCCTTATTCAAGTTAGGTGCCTCCCTCTTATACATCTTCAGATCTTTAGCTCAAATCCCTTTAAAATTTTCTCTTCAGAGTACCGATGCTCTGATACTAATTTTTGGCCCACAGAGAGGGGGGCGGTTAATCAGTCGACTTTAACTATATCTACTTTCAATCTCTAAATCTGATTCAACTCGGTAAACTATATTTACTGCACTCTAGACAACATGCAACCTTGAACAACTTTAGCATCAACATTAAAACATATCATCCACATAAGATAATGACACATTAACACCAGATTTAACAAGGAAACCCAAATTGGGAAAAACCTTTTTGGGACTTGTTACTCACAAATAAAAATACTCTTCTGAAGTATGCTTGGTTAGGAGCCAATCCTATTAAAGATTACAAAACACATTGTCAAATGTGACCCGGTCAAGGGATTTCCCTCACATCTATTAGGATCTTCACTATGTTAAAAGTGGCCTGATGAAAGGACTTAAAACACTCTATTAGAGTGTCACCTATCTCTAGGGTTTACATTAGGACTATTATATCCAATCAGTTGAGAGATTTCTTAGATACAAATATGAAACATACAATAAAAACTTGATCTGTTAGTGCAGCAACTGTCTTCTACCTTTTTCTTGATCAGATCCTTTTCTACTTACTCGGTCTACTAGATTTAGTACTTCATCACTTCTTCAATAACTCTTCCATCAATCATTCATAATCTCTATTCAGTCTTATTATTTTCCCTGTATCACTCAGTGACTTCTCTTCTGTCAACCTTTTTCCTTCCCTTTCATTATTTATATAGAAAATATTTTGCCTCTTAATCTCCTTTATTAGGTTTCTTGCAATTCAATCTTAACCGCTCGATCATCCTTATGATTTCTTTCCGCTTGATAAACTGCCTAAATTTGGTAAACCGCCTGACTCTTATCTTGGAACTTGTTCCCTTCTTGGAACTCACAACATTTGTTTTTTCACTTAATCTCTGCCTCTGATCTTCAACTTGATTTTTCCAGTTTGTAGATCTTGTAACAAACTTCTTCCTTTCCTGTGGAATTTTTCAGCTCATCATGATCTGTCTTAGATTCGATCTTAACTTTAATTTCTAATGACTGTTCCTTGCTCGGTAACTAACAACACCTCGGTGAGTAACTTTTCTTGGTGCCTTTGTATGCACTTGGTACTTGGTAACTATGACCGACTCCTTCTTTTCCTTTTACCGACCAACCTCCCAGTGCTCGGTAGACTCAGTCATTTCCTTTACCGACCTAATTAAACTATGTTACCAACTTTGTTAACTTGAAAACAATGTAGAAAACAATTATACCAATCATCACAAGATAATTGTCTGATCTATATTAGTTTCCCAATTAAGTTCTTCAACACTTTCATCTTTTCACTTGTTCTCTTTCCTTGTCTTCCTCAACTTGTAGTTTACTCCAAATGATATGGAAACTCAATATGAATCAAAAATCAATTGCTTGACATCAATGAAAAAATGTCAACTGATCTAGGAGTATTCTACAACTTTGTATACCTCTGATCTCAATCTTCATCATCATCTCATCATGTGACTATCAGTTGGGTAACAATCTCCCTCTTTGACATTGATGGCAAACCTTGGCAGTTGATGATGGCAAACCTTGGAAATTGATGATGGCAACCTTGGAACCTCAGTCTTTTCTTTATATTCTTCTTTTCTCCCTCTAAGCTGATTCTTCTTGTGATTTATTCAAACTCCCTCTTTCATAATAATTCTTTCTCTGTGTTCCTCAACACTCTTGATTCTGATAATCATCAATTCACATAATATCTCGCTCTTTGACAACAATGTCAAAGTGTCATACTTCCTGAGAATATTTAGGTAGTGAATCACACCTAGCATGTACTAATAGCTCCTATCATACATCATTGTTTCTTTTTCACAACTTCAGGTATCACCTCAAGTGTGAAAGCTTGCATCAACTCATAAAAAATAGATATTCTAATGAGTCCTAGAATTGATGCAGCATGCAGCATGCATTTAGTGAATGTTGGGTAGGGGTAGAACCCCTAATTTACCTCTGAGATACTCAAAAGCATCCTTTGGTAGTGGCTTAGTGAATATATCTACTATCTTCTCCTTTGAACTTACATATTCCAACATTACATTCTTCTCTTGTACTTTCTCTCTCAAATAGTGATATTTGATAGAAATGTACTTGGTCTTATAATGCATAACTAGATTTTTTGATATATTGATAGCACTTGTGTTATCACAATAAATAGTAACTAGATCACTAATCTCTTCATTCATTCCTTCAAGTAGTTGTTTGATCCATACAATATTTGCACAATTCATAGCTGTAGCAACATATTTAGCCTCAGCAGTTGATTGTGAAATGCAACTTCGTTTCTTGTTCAACCATGTTACTAATTTGTCTCCCAAAAAGAAAGCTCCTCCACTTGTAATTTTTCTGTCATCAATATTCCTAGCCCAATCAGCATCAGTGTAGACTTTCAAAGAAAAGTCTCCTTTCTTTTTGTATAGTAGCCCAAAATCTTCAGTGCCTTTTAGATATCTCAGTATTCCTTTTACTGCAAACATGTGTGTCTCCTTTGGATTGGAAGAAAATGTTGCTAGAATCCCTACAACATGTGAAATATCGGGTCTTCTATGTAAAACATACTGTAACTTACCAATCATTGATCTATAAACTGTGTCATCTACTGCCTATGATTCATCTTCCTTTGATAATTTACATCTAGTGGCTATAGGTGTTCTGATAGGTTTTGAATCCTCCATACCGAATGTTTCAAGACTTCCTTGATGTACTTTGATTGTGTGATGTAAATCCCATCTTTGGTTTGTTGTATTTGTAATCCAAGAAATAACTTTATCTCTCCTATCATGGACATTTCAAATTCCTTTTTCATCTCTTCAGCAAATGATTGACTCAATGTGTCACTTCTTCCAAAAATAATATCATCAACAAATATTTCAGCAATCAAAATTTCTTTATCATCATCACATTTCAAATACAGATTAATGTTGTCACTTGTTCTCTGAAATCCAATCTTGATCAAATAAGAATGCAATCTTTCATACCATGCTTGAGGTGCTTTCTTTAAGCCATATAGTGCTTTGTGCAATTTCCATACCATGTCCTTGTCAATATCTTTACCAAATCCTTTAGGTTGTTCAATGTAAACTTTTTCTTCAAGAATACCATTAAGAAATGCAAACTTTACATCCATTTGATAAAATTTGACTCCTTTATAAGTTGCATATGCTAGTAGAATTCTGACTCCTTCTAATCTAGCAACAAGTGCAAAAGTTTCACCATAATCAATTCCTTCTTCTTGTGCATAACCTTTGCAAACTAATCTTGCTTTGTTCCTGATAACATCTCCATACTCATTCAGTTTGTTTCTGAAAATCCACTTAGTACCAATTACATTTTTGTCCTTAGGTCTCGGTACCATTTCCCATGTATTGTTTTTCTCAATTTGATCTATCTCTTCTCTCATAGCATTAGTCCAATCTTCAATATCTAGAGCATCTTTTACTTTCCTTGGCTCAAATGTAGATATTTAGCATGTATTGTTCCTTACCTTGCTTCTTGTCATTACTCCATTTTTGTTTCCAATTATCTTTCTCGGTGAGTGGTGTCTTCTTACATATTTAGCTAGGACAAGCTCGGTAGTAGGTGCAGGTACTTCATCACCACTCAGTCGTAGTTCCATCTGTTAAGCTTCCTTCTCTGGTTTTCCTCTTGGTAGTACATTAGTATGTACATATACAAGTCTTTGATAATCCTCTGGTTCCTTTTTCTTGTCTTTATCATTTTTCTCTGCAAATTCATCAATTTTCACATTTGTACTTTCCACAATCTTGTTAGTAGAGTTGTTTAAACATTTGTAAGTTTTTCTCTTTGTGGAGTATCCAAGAAATATTCCTTCATCACCTTTAGAATCAAACTTTCCATCTTTGTTATCTTTCAAGATATAGCATATACTTCCAAAAACTTTGAAATAACTTACATTAGGTTTGTGCCCATACCAAATTTCATAAGGTTTCTTGTTTGTGACTTTCTTCAATGTACTCGGTTCAATGTGTAGGCTGTAATACTTACTACTTCTCTCCAGTATGTTTAAGAGATTCCCTTCTCAATCATTAGTGTTCTTTCACAATTAACAATTGATTTGTTTCTTCTTTCTGCTATTCCATTCTACTGTGGTGTTCTCGGTGCAGATATTTGTCTCTTTATCCCATGTTCATTATAGAAGAGTGTAAAATCATCAGATGTAAACTCTCCTCCTCTATCAGATCTCAGACATTTCAGTTGTCTTCCAGTTTCCTTTTCAACTGTTGCCTTATACCACTTAAACATTTGAAAAGCATCAGATTTTTCTTTTAAGAACATGACAGACATCATTCTAGAGAAATCATCAACAAATAAAATGAAATATCTATCACCATAGTAACTTTGTGTTCTCATGGGCCCGCATAAATCAGTGTGCACTAAGTCCAAAATTCCTTTGCTAACATAGGTTTTACTTGTAAAACTTGACTTACTCATTTTTCCAATCTGACATTCCTTGCACATGACATTTTCAGGTTTATCCAATCTCGGTAGACCTCTAACTCTATTATTTTTTCTCACCTTGATCAAGTTGTCAAAATTAACATGACATAACCTCTTGTGCCATAACCAGACATCTTCCAATTTTGTGTATAGACAACTCTTTTCAAAAGTATCAAGGTAGAAAAGGTTACCTTTAGTTTATTCACCAGTGGTAATCAGATTTCTATGTCTGTCAAACACTTTTACCTTTCCATTTTGAAATTCCATTCGGTGACCTATTGTATTTAGCTGTGCCACACTCAACAAATTGTACTTTAGTCCTTCAACCCAATAAACATCATCACATCTTGTATTATTCAGAAAAATTATAGAACCTTTACCTCTGACAGGATATGGAGCATCATTACCAAATCTAACAAATCCTCCATCATGCTTTTCCATAGTAATAAAATTTTGTGTATCACCAGTCATGTGATGTGTGCAACCACTATCTATAAACCATGTATCATTTTTGCTCATGCGAGAAATTAAGGATTTTTCTTCTACATACCTTTCTTCATCAGAATCATCTTTGATAGCAACATAAACAACTTCCTCATCTCCATTATCATCAATTAATCCTTCTTTAGCAATGTAGCATGACTTCTTACCTTTTCCTTTGAAATATCGGTATCTTCTAAATTTATTCTCTCTTTTATTTTCTCGGTTATCATTTCTATCATCATCCTTGTTTCCTGGACAGCTAGATGCAATATGACCAATCTTGTTGCAATTGAAACTTTTTAAGGGTAGCTTACCTCTATATTTACCTTTCCCTCTTGGTAACCTTCTAGCTAACAATGCTTGAAACTCCTCTTGTTGTCTATCATCTTCAGCATACAAAGTTTCCAACTTACTTCTACATTTATGAAGTATTTCCATCACACTGCTTGCATAGCCATCACTAGAAGTAGACTCTCTAGGGTTTCCAATATTTAGGGATGACTTGAATGCAGATTCAGTCTTAGTAGTAGCAATCAGACTATTATCAAATTCATTTAACTCAAATGCAGTCAACTTACCAATTGTAGCATCTAATGTGACTGTCATCTGGGGTATGGATCTTGGTTCTTGTATAGCTGATACTCAGATAGCATACACAGGTAGCAAGGTTCTCAATAGCTTTCTTGTCTCATCTTCTTCATCAATATGTCCTCCAGCGCCTCTAATAGCATTTACAACTTCCTTTAGTCTTGTACTATATTATGTCACATTTTCACCTTCTTTCATTCTTATTGAATCAAACTTGCCTCTTAGACTTTTTTCTTTTTCTTTTTGAACATGTTGATCTCCTCCATGTACTAGTGTAATGTTATCCCACATCTACTTTGTTGTATCACATCCATTAAGATCATTAAATTCCTAGTCGGTGAGAGAAGAGGATATCTCTATCATCAGTTGTGTGTGTTCTTGTCTTTCCCTTGCCTGCTCAAGTGTCATAGGACTAAAAGGTGGTGGTGAGTACTCATTATCAAGATAATATAATGCATATTCTCCAATTCCAGAGAGATGTAATCTCATTCCACTTTTCCATGTAGAGAAGTTGTCCTTATTCAACTTAGGTGCCTCCCTCTTATACATCTTCAGATCTTTAACTCAAGTCCCTTTAAACTTTTCTCTTTAGAGTATCGATGCTCTGATACCAATTATTGGCCCACAGAGAGGGGGGGGTGAATCAATCGACTTTAACTATATCTACTTTCAATCTCTAAATCTGATTCAACTCGATAAACTATATTTACTGCACTTTAGACAACATGCAACCTTGAACAACTTTAGCAGCAACATTAACACATATCATCCACATAAGATAATGACTCATTAACAACATATTTAATGAGGAAACCCAAATTGGGAAAAACCTCTATGGGACTTGTTACCCACAATTAAAAATACTCTTCTGAAGTATGCTCGGTTAGGAGCCAATCGTATTAAAGATTACAAAACATATTGTCAAATGTGACCCAGTGAAGGGATTTCCCTCAGATCTGTTAGGATCTTCACTCTGTTAAAAGTGGCCTGATGAAAGGACTTAAAACACTCTATTAGAATGTCACATTCTATAGGGTTTACAATAGGACTATTATATCCACTCGGTTAAGAGATTTCTCAGATATAAATATGAAACATACAATAAAAACTTGATCTGTTAATGCAGCAACTGTCTTCTACCTTTTGCTTGATCAGATCCTTTTCTGCTCACTCGGTCTGCTTGATTTAGTACTTCATCACTTCTTCAATAACTCTTCCATCAATCATTCATAATCTCTATTGAGTCTTATTCTTTTCCCTGTATCACTCTGTGACTTCTCTTCTGTCAACCTTTTTCCTTCCCTTTCATTAATCAACCAGCAACAACTTCTTATGCGTGTAGCTTCATTTATATAGACAATATTTTGCCTCTTAATCTCCTTTATTAGGTTTCCTACAATTCAATCTCAGCCACTCAGTCATCCTTATGATTTCTTGCCGCTTGGTAAACCGCCCGACTTTGGTAAACCGCCTGACTCTTATCTTGGAACTTGTTCCCTTCTTGGAACTCACAACATTTGTTTTGCCGCTTAATCTCTTCCTTTGATCTTCAACTTGATTTTTCTGGTTCGTAGATCTTGTAACAAACTTCTTCCTTTCCTGTGGAATCTTATAGCTCATCATGATCTGTCTTAGATTCAATCTTATCATTAATTTCCAATGACTGCTCCTTGCTCGGTAACTAACAATGCTCGGTGAGTAACTTTGCTCGGTGCCTTTGTATGAACTCGATACTCGGTAACTATGACTGAATCCTTCTTTTCTTTTTACCGACTGACCTCCCAGTGCTCGGTAGACTCATTCATTTCCTTTACCGACTTGATTAAACTGTGTTACCGACTTTGTTAACTTGAAAACAATACAGAAAAAAATTATACCAATCGTCACAAGATCATTGTCTGATTTGTATTAGTTGCCCAATTAAGTTCTTCAACACTTTCATCTTTTCACTTTCTCTCTTTCCTTGCCTTCCTCAACTTGTAGTTTTCTCCAAATGATATGGAAACTCAATATGAATCAGAAATCAATTGCTTGACATCAATGACAAAATGTCAACTGATCTAAGAGTATTCTACAACTTTGTATACCTTTGATCTCAGTCTTCATCATCATCTCATCATGTGACTATCAGTTGGGTAACATAATCTTATCAAATAACTACTGCTCGGAGTTCACTATTAAACCTTATTCTTAATCTTCACTGATTAGTAGTGTATTATTTACCAAAATACAGTAAATAACTTAGTGTTTACTGATCAATCCTATTTTAGTAATGTGTAAATAAAAATATTAAAGCAATGACTAATAAACACATTTGAGATATGGATTTTTAATGTGGAAACCATGTTAAGGGAAAAACCACTTGGGACAAATATCCCAAAAATTTCACTCTTCTAAAGTGAGCTCGGTGAAGAGCCAACCCTGTTAAAGGTTACAAACACACTGTTAAGTGTGACCTTGTTAGAGGATTAATCACTAACAATTTATCACTTGATATCTGGCATTTCACTATGTTATCTTCATGATAAACCTTTTGATACTCCTTGGGATGTATCTCAATATATAAAGGATTATTAAGTCCTGCTCGGTTAAGAGACTCTCTGATCCAATGGTTAAACTGAAATAGTATATGATTTGTTCATATAAACAACTTAATCTTGTAGATGTTCAGGTTTATTGTAAGCTCATAATACATTTATGATCAATGTTTCCCTTTAATACCTTTTCTCCACTTCTTTCTTCTCGGTGATGCTGTACTTCTCTGTTGCTTAGTGTCCGCAGAAATCTTTATCTATGTTCTTTAGCTTATTTGATTAGGACTGTATGAAGTCTTTCTTCACCAGTATTCTCTTCAACATCTTCTTCTCTATTCAATCCTAATTCATAATGAATTATCTTGTCTCTTTATAGACATGATTTCACCGTTTCTAAGTCCTTGACTTTCTTGTTCTTGGCGTGATCCGCAATTCTCGCCTTTCTTTCTTTAAAGCTTACTTTAGTTTTATCCCATAGATTTCTCCTTGACAACTAGAATAAATCAAATTTAAAACTCTATCTTATCTCTGGATTTTAACTTGTCGATAAAAACAATGTGATCAACCAGTTAAATCTATAATTAGCTATTGTCGGCTAAGTATTTTGTCATTTCTAAACTTTAGTTATTTTTGGTGTTTTAACTCCTTGTTAGCTTCAATCTTGACTTCATTTGTCCTTGGGAATCTCTATCCTTTGGTGTTGTCTGTCCATCGAGGTTTTCTATTTGTCAGGAAAAACTATGGTTCTTCTCGTCAGTAATGCTTTCTCAGGTTCTTTTCTTGGGTATTACTGTGACTTTTCTCTTGGGGTTCTCTATCCGTCGGGGTGCACTATCCATCGATGTTTGTTGTCACTTAGTGTATGCTGAACTTTAATGCATTACTGATAGCATAAAATTTATCTCTCTAGTTCTTTGAAGTCTTTGACACTATGTATATAACCAATAAGATTATATCAAGTTGACATTAATGACAATACAATACATTAACTGATTTAATTTCTTGCATTAACTTTTTGCAGTTCGGTTATTATCAACTTAACATCTTCAAACATTCAATCAGTTATAGTTTATCAATCTCTCCCTTTGGCATTGATGGAAACATACTACATTACTACTAATACAATATGAAATATATCAGTTGTAGTTCATCAATCACCAAACTTATTGTTCTATAACCAATACAAATATCTGGCTCTTGGTAAGCTTTTCTAGCTTAGATTTGTTTCTTGTAGAGTAATTTCTTCAATATTTATTCCCTTCATTGGATAGATGTAGCAGCTTTTGATTCTATCTCTCCCTTTGATGTAGAATCTCTTCTTTGATGTTGTCTCTCCCTTTAAGTGTTCCTCTCCTTGATCATCTCTTTTTCCTTTGACAGTAATAGATATACTAGCTCCCTTAAGTCATCTCTCCCTTAGGATACTTCTCTCCTTTTGGATGATCATGATGGATATTTCATATGGATATAATCTCTCAAGTCATCTCAAGCTATCTCTCCCTTTGACAACAATGCCAAACTATATCCTTTCTCCTTTTTATAATATACTCCTTGAATTTCCCTTTCCATCAATAGTACAATGACTCTAGTGTTCGGTGTAGATAAGTACCTTGTTTTGTACTGATGTATCTTTGTAGTCCACCTCTTTGCATGCATCAACATGAATGATCTTCTGATTATGTGTAGGCTGATGTAGCTTCCTAGTCAGCTTAGTGACTAATAGACAAGGGTCGGACCCTTAGTCTCTTTCTTAGGTACTCAAATATATCTTTAGGCAATGACTGTGAATATGTCAGCTAATTGTTCCTTGGATTGAACATATTCTAGTATCACCTCCTTCTCTTGTACTTGTTCTCTTAATTAATGATACTCGATTGCAATATGCTTAGTCTTAGCATGGATGACAGGATTCTTAGAAATGTTTATTATACTGGTATTATCACAATAGATAATCATTGGTTCAAGAATTTTCATATTCATACCTTCCAGTAATTGTTTGATCCATGCAATGTTAGAGAAATTTGCAGCAATAGCTACATATTCTTCTTCTGTAGTGGATTGGGAGATGCATCCTTGCTTCTTACTTATCCATGTGACAAGTTTTTCACCCATGAAGAATGCTCCTCTAGTTGTGCTCTTTCTATCATCTAAGTTTCCAGCCCAATCAGCATTTATATAGACTTGAAGCTCAAATTTTCCTTCTCTTTTATACCATAAGCCATAGTCCTCGATATTTTTTAGATATCTCAAAATTCTTTTGACATCAATCATGTGTGATTCCTTGGGATTAGAAGAGAATATAGAAACTATTCCAACTGCATGTTCTATATCTGGTCTACTATGAACAACATACATTAGTCTTTCAATCATTGATCTATACAAGGTCTGATTTACCTTATTTGACTTGTCTTCCTTTGTCATCTTGCATCCAGTTTTCATAGGTGTTCCAACTAGTTTGGAATCTTCCATCTTGAATATCTTCAACACTTCTTTGATGTATTTGGACTGTGTGATATATATGCCCGCATCCTGTTGAAGAATCTGTACACCAAGAAAGAATTTGATCTCCCCAAACATTGACATCTCAGAATCTTTTATCATTTCATTAGAAAATTATTTACATAGCATATCATTACCCCCAAATATGATATCATCAACAAATATTTCAATAATCAAAATGTTATCATCAATATCTTCTTTTAAATACATATTGCTATTTTTACTTGTTCTTACAAATCCAATACTTATGAGATATGAGTGAAATATTTCATACCAAGCTCTAGGTGCTTGTTTCAATCCATAGAAGGCTTTGTGTAGTCTACAAACCATTTTTATCTTGTTAGGATCAACAAACCCTTCTGGTTGTTCAATGTATACCACTTTCTCTAGTATTCCATTTAGGAATGAAGATTTGACATCCATTTGGTATACCTTGAATCCTTTGAATGCAACATAAGAAAGTAGAATTCTAACTCCTTCTAGTCTAGAAATGGGTGCAAATTTTTCTCCATAGTCAATACCATCTTCTTGTGCATACCCCTTGCATACTAATCTTGTTTTTTTCCTTGTGACTTCTCCATTGTCATTCAGCTTGTTTCTGAATATCCATTTGGTACCAATGACATTCTTATCATCTGGTCTAGGTACTAATGTCCATGTTCTATTCATCTCAATTTTTTCTATCTCTTCATTCATAGAACTGACCCATTCTTCATTTTCAAGTGCAGTATTAATAGATTTAGGCTCAAAATCACAAAATAAATATCTAGTGTTCAGTGACTTACTTCTTGTTCTCATTCCAGCCTTTTTATCTCCTATGATCTGGTTTTGTGGATGATGTCTTCTAACATACTTGGAAAGTATTAGTTAAGTTCTTTGTTCAACATTTTGATCATTATCTTCACCTTCATTCTGATCTCCCTCTCTCGGAACATCATTTTGAGCAATTTCCTAATTTTTGGTATTTGCAGCCTGATGCTCGGGTGCATTGTTCTGTTGCTTGGGAGAAATACATTGTTTCTTAGGCAGAGTGTCAGGTTCTTCATTTTAGACAACCCTATTTTAGTGTTCTAGTTATTTTACGCTTTCCTCGTCATTTTTCTCTGCATATTCATCTATTCTGACATTTTCTCTCTCAATGATTTTTTTAGAGGACTTGTTAAGAAATTTATAAGCCTTTCTTTTGGTGGAATACCCTAGAAATATTCCTTCTTCACTTTTGGAGTCAAGCTCTCCATTTCTATCATCTTTCAAAATATAAAATTGACTTCCAAAAATTTTGAAGTAACTTACATTGGGTGTGTATCCATACCATAGCTCATAAGGTGTATTTTTGGTGTCTTTCTTCAATTGAACTTTGTTTAATGTTTAGACATTAGTACTAACAGATTCCCTCCAGAATGTTTGAGTGATGCCTTTCTCAATCATCAGTGTTCTTGCACAATCAACAATGGATCTATTTCTTCTTTCAACAATCCCATTTTGCTATGGTGTTCTTGGTGCAGAAACCTATCTTTTAATTCCATGCTCATTGCAAAAGTTAGTGAATTCATCAGAAAAATTCTCCTCCTCTATCTGATCTTAAGCATTTTATTTCCTTACCACTCTGTTTTTCTACAATAGCTTTGTACCATTTAAATATCTTGAATGCTTTTGATTTCTCTTTTAAGAACATAACTGTCATCATTCTAGAATAATCATCTACAAATAGAATGAAGTATCTAGCCCCATAGTAGCTCTTACTTCTCATGGGTCCACATAGATCAGTATGGACTACTTCTAGAATAGCATTAGATGTATGGGTTTTTCTCTTGAAACTAGACTTTGTCATTTTACCTTTTTGAAAGTTCTTACACATGATATGGCCGTGCTTTGACATGCTCAGTAAACCTCTTACTTTCCTTTTATTTCTTATCTTAATCATGTTGTCAAAATTCACATGACATAACCTTTTATGCCACAACCATATGTCTTCATTTCTAGCCATTAAACAAGTGGTGTTAATATCATCAAGATAGAATAGTTTACCTTTTGTCTATTCACCAGTTCCAATCAACCTTCCCAATTCATTAAAGATCTTTTCCTTTTTGTTCTCAAATGCAACTCGGTGACCTGTGTTATTCAATTGTGAAACACTTAATAGATTATAGTTATGTCCTTTTACCCAGTATGCATTTTCACATCTGATCAGATGATTTAATATTATGGTTCCTTTACCTTCAACTGGACAAGGTGAGTCATTACCCATTCTTACTGATCCACCATTATAATACTCAAAAGTTTCAAAATTTTCTTTATCTCCAGTCATGTGGTGAGTGCAACCACTATTTATAATCCAGACATCATTCTTACTAACCTTAGATATGTTTGCAATCTCAGCATACCTTTCCTCTTCGTCTAAATCATCCTTCATGGCCACAAATACCATCTCAATATCTTCATTAGATTCGGTGTTAGTATCTCCAGCTTTGTTCTTAGCTAGGTAAAAATATTTCTTCCCTTTGTCCTTGTAGTCTCGGGTATCTCTTTTGTCAGATTTTTGATTGCTTTGGTAATCTCTATTATCACTTTTGTCAAACTTATTTTCATATGATCTGTCATTGTTTCTATCTTTTTTTCTTTTGTTGGGACATCTAGCAGCAAAGTGTCCAATCTCTTTACAATTAAAAAATACCAATGGTAATTTACATTTGTATCTACTTTTCCTCTGTATAATCTTCGAGCCATTAGTGCTTCAATATCATCAATTTCTTGGTCATCACTATCACTTTCACTGTCATTTCTCATAGTCTGTTTATGACTTGACGTACTTATTTTCAAACAAGATTTGAATGCAAAATCAATAGATGGTAAGAAATTCTTATCAAAGTTATTCATCTCAAATGAAATAAGTCTACCAACCAAACTATCTAGAGTGACATTGTTGTTTTCTACTGCTCTCATTTCTTGTATAGAAGATACTCCAATAGCATAAATATGCAATAAGGTTCTTAGGATTTTACTTACCATTATTTCTTCTTCAAGTACACCTCCAAATCCTTAGATAGAATTGACTACCTGTTTGAGTCTGCAGCTATACTAAGTGATATTTTCTCCTTCCCTCATTCTTAGGTCATCAAATTTACCTCTTAGGCTTTCTGCCTTAGCTCTTAATACATTAGCATCTCCTCCATGTACTAGCTTCAATTTGTCCCACATTTTCTTTGCAGTGGTGCAAGTTTTGACATATTCAAATTCAAAATCGGAGAGTGAGGAAGAAAGTTCTATAATCATATAATTGTGCTCATGCTTTTCTCTCAATTGATCAAGTGTGTGAGGTTCTATAGGAAACACATATTCAGTATCGAAGTATTGAGTAACATCATTTCCAATACCTGATAGGTAGAGTCTTATCTTTTTTTTCCATGATGCAAAGTTTTCCTTGTTCAACTTAGGCACATCATGTTTTCTCATCTTGTGATCTTTTGCTTAGGTCTTGAAACCTTCCTTCTAAGAACACAAGATATCATACCAATTGTTAGATTAATTGAGAGGGGGTGTGAATTAGTGGCCTCAAAAATTAATCCAATATCAACCACAAAACTTGATATCTAAAATATAAACCTCTATTTATCTTTAGTCCCACAAGATGTATGCCTTGAAATAATCTTATCAAATAACTACTTCTCGGAGTTCACTGTTAAACCCTATTCTTAATATTTTTCCGATTAGCAGTCTATTATTTACTGAAATACAGTAAATAACTTAGTGTTTACTGATCAATCCTGTTTTAGTAATGTGTAAAGAAAAAAATTAAAGAAATGACTCATAGAAAAATTTGACACATATATTTTTAATGTGAAAACCTTGTTAAGGGAAAAACCACTTGGGACCGGTAACCCAAAGTTTTCAGTCTCCTGAAGTGAGCTCAGTGAAGAGCCAACCCTGTTAAAGGTTACAAACACACTGTTAAGTGTGATCTTGTTAGAGGATTTATCACTAACAGTTTATCACTTGATATCTGGAATTTCACTATGCTATCTTCATGATAAACCTTTTGATACTCCTTGGGATGTATCTCAATATATAAAGTATTGTTAAGTCCTGCTCAGTTAAGACACTTTCTTATCCAATGGTTAAACTGAAATAGTATATGATCTATTCATATAAACAAATCAATCTTGCAGATGTTTAGATCTATTGTAATCTCATAATACCTTTCTGATCAATATTTACCTTTAATACCTTTGCTCCACTTCTTTCTTCTCGGTGATGATGTGCTTCTCTGTTTCTTGGTGTCCGCATAAATCTTTAGCTCTTTTCTTTAGCTTGTTTGATGAAGATTGTATGAAGTCTTTCTTCACTAGTATTCTCTTTAGCATCTTCTTCTCTATTGACCCCTAATTCATAATGAATTATCTTATCTCTTTATAGAAATGATTTCACTATTTCTAAGTCCTTGAATTTATTGTTCTTGGCATGATCTGCAATTCTCTCCTTTGTTTCTTTAAAGCTTACTTCATTTTTATCTCGTAGATTTCTCCTTGACAACTGGAATAAAAACAACTTTAAAACTCTATCTCATATCTGGCTTTTAACTTTTCAATAAAAACAATGTGATCAACCAGTTAACTCCATATTTAGCTCTTTCCAGCTAAGTCTTTTGTCAATTCTAAACTTTAGTTATTTTCGGTGTTTTGACTCCTTGTTAGCTTTGGTCTTGACTTTAGTTGTCCTCGGGCATCTCTATCCATTGGGGTTGTCTATACATCAGGATTTTCTGTCCGTTAGGTAATATTATGGTTCTTCTTGTCGGTAATGCTTTCTTAGGTTCCTTGCTCGGGTATTACTGTCACTTTTCTCTCGGGGTTCTCTATCCGCCGGGGTGCCGTGTTCGTCGGTGTTTAGCGTCACTTAGTGTATACTAAACTTTTATGCATTACTGATAGCATAACCTTTATCTCTCTAGTTATTTGAAGTCTTTTACACTATGTATATAACCAATCAAATTATATCAAGTTGACATCAATGAAAATACAATATATTAACTGATTTAATGTCTTGCATTAACTTTATGCAGTTTGGTGATCATCAAAAAGTAACATCTTCAAACATTCAATCAGTTATAGTTAATCACCCTTCCTCCACATTGGCTATTGTAGATTCCTCTATAAATAAGTTGACAAATAATCTGATGGATTCCTAGTAAATCTCCCTATACGAAGAAAGAGGAACCCCTTCTGAGGAGATGAGAAAATTAATTGAACTCCCATGTCTTCTATCCTTACTATATTTTGAAAACTCTATTTGTTTCTATCACCTTCCTAGATCCAATCAACCCATGCCTTTTTCTTCTAAAAAATCTCCTCATGAAGGTCCCATTCCTCAAAATACTTCATTGCAACAACCTTCTTCCTATATGTATCCTCAAATAAACCTTGATCTCTAATTTTTCTGGTGATATCAACAACCCAAGACTAAGCATCCCTTTTTGCTGAGAAGATTCGACCTTTTAATCTTATACATTATGCATTGCAATTTCTTTGAAAAGGAAAACTTTGTAGTACCAAAGATAGGCTTCCCCTCGTGCCACCAATGCAACATAAGATCATGAAGGTAAATTTACTGAAGCCACATTAGATTAAATTTAAAAGAGGGGTTCTTTGACACTTGGAACTTGTCACAAAAAACTTGATCATCCAATGGTCAAATCCTCTCCAATCTAAAATCTCTGAACTAGTCGCCCAATTATCACCTACCCAACAACAACAAACCAAGAACTTTCCTATTCTCTCATTTATATCCTCCACTCCACATCTTCTATTTCCCAAGTAAACAAAACATTAGTGGGTTTAACATCCACTAACCTTAAGAACTCAATATTACTCCTCTAAAGCCCCACTAAAGGGTTAAGCCTGATATTACCTCCCCTCTTCTCATCTAGGCTTAAGATTTCATTAAAATATCTTGCCAAAATATGAGGGAATAAAGGAGAAAGGGAGAAAACATAATATGTGACCAAAGAAAGGATTTTCCTATAGGGTCATTTGGAGCAAAAAAATTATTAAAAAGAACATTCTCACCGGATTCACAACTTGCTTCCACCAAAGAGATGAAAGGCCTACTAGAAATCCACTAGAGTGGGACTAGCTTAAGTAAGTCCCACTGGAAATTGATTTTTAAATGCCTTGTTTAGCATACCATCAATTATTAACTTGTTTGACTGATAAACACCACATCAAAAGAATTAGACATAATCAACTCATGAATATTCTTTTGTCTAGGGATGTCATTCAACCCCATTACATTCCATGAGAGAATGATCATTTATGAGGTTGAGAGAAGTAAGAATCAATGGTCTTCAAAAATATAGACTCCACTAATGTCTCACCATCTAGCTTTACCTTTCTTTATTTTTTTTCTTTCCCAACTTCTGAGTCTTCTTAGGAGTACCCTTTTTAAGATATTTTTGATGAATTCCCAAAATAAATGGGGTACATATTAGAATGTATGTAGCACACACAACTGTGAGGGGAAGGGGTGAATCAGTTGTGACCAAAAACTCAAGACCTTTAACAAAATTACCAACTTAATCTTAGATCCGAATGAGAAACATGAATGCAGGAACATAACATAGTAATAAACACATAACACCAAGATTTTGATGTGGAAACCCTGTTAGAGGAAAAACCATGGTAGAGATTAAACCCACAAGATTAATGTACTCTGTTAAAATCACTATACCCTGTTAGGAGCATTACAAATGGGAATGCACATGCATTTAGGCACACTTCCTAGAGCTCACTTCTCAATGAAAAAAAGGGATTCACCCCAAAGGAAGACTTACTCCTTACATCAATCTCTAATCTCAAATAATAAAGGACATACTATCCAAACTCACAAACTCACAAACAACATCTTTGATATGCCAAAACAATTCCAATGAAGTACATTAAATCTCTGCCTTAATTGTAGATTCCACTCATACCTCTTATGTTCATTTCCTTCATACATCACACACTTACAATAACAATTTGCAATCTCAAATGATTACATATTGATATACATTACATCAATTCATATCAACTAGTTCGGCCAGGGACCAAATACCACATAAATAATTGTTGAAGACAATTATTCAATTGTGTATTGTCATTGATGTTACACATGTATATACACTTATGTAGTAATGATACACAAATGTCTACATTCAGACCGAGCGTAGTTGGTGAATAGAATGAGTTGTTTTAATGTTGATCGAGTTAAAACAGGTATTGAAGAAGTTCAGTGTTGACCAAGTCACTCAGGCATTTTAGTCATGGTCAGGAATTTAGTGCTAGCCAACTAATAGTGATTTACATTCTATAATTAATTGATTATATGAGGCTAACTAAATTGTGATTTATTATTTAAAAGTATATTCAAGCTAACTTGACAGGGCTTGTCATATATATGAAAGGTCAAGTTTGGATTGAATGAGAAAAAGAGTTTGAAAAGTTAAAGACAAGCAGAAGTGTGGAATTACGTGACATCAAGAGTGAAGGCAAAATCAGATAGGATTCTTATTGAGTACAGGTCACTCAGAGCTGCAATAGAATATCTGACCAGTAAGGATCCATTCATATTCAGAATAGAGATCTGAATTAGAAAAGACAGTTTCTTACACATACAGGTCAATTCATTTTTTATTTCTAACAATTGTAGCAGTGATCTCAAATCTCTTAATAGAGAAGACTTAACAGTATTTTTGTAAATCCTCTCACAAGGTAGCATTTCTATGTTGACGTGTTGAAGACCTCTAACAAGGCCACTCCTAACAGGGTGATTAAATCCTTTAACAGGGTCACACCTAACAGTGTGTTATTGTAACCTTTAACATGGTTGGCTCCTAATAGGGCTCACTTCAGAAGAGTGAAAAATAATAACTAGTTACATTGGTGGTTTTTCCCATATTGGGTTTCCATGTTAAATATTGATATCACTTGTGTATATGTTATTTGTTTCATGATTTATGTTTCTACACTTAATCGCTAAAGTATAATTGCATTGGATATTATAAAGTTTGATTTGACACCTGAGTTACAAAATAATATCTTAATTGACCGAGTAATAGTGTTAAAATATTTAAGACATCTAAGGGACAAAGGATTTTTTTTGGAGTAACTGATTCACCCCTCCCCTCTCAGTTACTTATCTCATTTCCAACAATTGGTATTAGAGCTTCAAGTGCTTTTAGAAAAGGTTTCAAGGCCTAAGCTAAAGATCAGAGATGTCTTACAGAAGGGAGATCCCAAAGCTAAACAAAGACAACTTCCTATCATGGAAAGAGCTGATGAATCTACATCTATCTACTATCAGAGATTCTAGTTTGTAATTTTTGGAAAGAAAATATGTGGAACTAATAGGGACTATGATTGTGGAATAGATGATGGAACAGAATCTTCATAATATAATTATGATTGATATAGATTCTTCACTTAGCTACTCGTAATTTGATGAAGTCAAGGACTACCCTACAGCCTATGATATGTGGAAGAAATTATAGGACATTCATGGAGGAGATGCAAATGTAAAGAGGTCCAAAGAAGAAAGTCTAAGAGGAAAATTTGACCAGATGAAAATGAAAGAAGGAGAAGACATTACAAGATACAGTGAAAGAATAAAGAAGACTGTGAGTGCCATCAGAGCTGCAGGTGGAATAATTTAAGATGCAATAGTGGTCAGCAAGGAACTAAGAAATTTACTTCCTATCTATGCTATTAGAGTTTCAGTTGTTCAAGATACGAGGTGCAATAAGGATACAACTCTAGATACATTAGTGGGAAGGCTTACAACTTTTGAGCTAGACAACTTTGACAATTACTCTCCTAGCTCTAGCAATCTTGATTCTGCATTCAAAGCTAAATTAAACCTTGGTAAGAAGGATAAATACTCAAAAGAGAAGCAGACTAAAAGTGACAGTGATGATGAATCTGATGATCAATATCTTGACATCATTGGAAAAATACCATTGATTTGTTTTTCATGCAATGAGGTTGGTCACATTGCTGCAAAGTATCCAAACAAAGAAGACAAAGATGAGAAAAAGTTCAATAAATTTAAAAACAAGAAAGATTTCAAGAACTACAAAAGCTACAAGGATAAAGGTAAGAAGTCTTGTTATATTGCTAAATATTATGACAGTGATGAAGAAGAAGTTAAATGGTTTATATTGGTATTAAGGATGAGTCAGATGAGTCAGATGAAAAGACAACACTTTTCTCACACATCAGTAAAAATGACACATGGATAATTTATAGTGGTTATTCTCATCACATGACTGGTGATAAGAAAACATTTGAACATCTTGAGCACTATGATGGTGGGAGTGTCAGTTTTGGGAATGATGAACCTTTCCCTGTAAAAGGAAAAGGTTGCATTACTCTGACAGAAGGAATCAAATGTGATAATGCTTATTGGGTTGAAGGATTGAGGAGAAATCTACTCAGTGTAGCACAGTTGAACAACATTGGCTTCAAGGTAGAATTCATGAATGGTAAGGCCAAGCTCCTGGATGGTAAAGGGAACCTAGTTGGAACTGGCAAGAAAAAAAAAGGTAATCTATTCTATCTTGATCTCACTGAAAGTTCATGCTTTATTGCACAAGTAGAATAAATCTAGTTATTGAATAAAAGGTTGTGTCATGTAAATTTTGATAATATAGTAAACATAAGCAAGAACAAGAGAGTCAGAGGTATTCCTATTTTTAAGAAACCCGAGTTAGCAATATGCAAACAATAGCAAATTGGAAAGATGAGCAAGACAAGTTTCAAAAGAAAGAATTACAATACTGATGAAGTCTTGGAATTGGTATACATTGACCTTTGTGGACCAATTGGAATAACAAGCTATACTAGAGAGAAGTATTTTATTCTATTTTTTGATGATCCTTCCATAATGATCAATATCATATTTTTGAGAGAGAAATCAAAATCTTTTCAGAAATTCAAATGGTATCTTGCAAGAGTTGAAAAGGAAATAGGAAAGAAACTAAAATGCCTAAGATCTAACAGAGGAGGAGAATTCATTTCTAATGAGTTCAATGAATTCTGTAATGAGAGAGGAATCAAAAGACAGGTATCTTCCCATGGTACACCATAGCAAAATGGAATAGTAGAAAGAAGAAAAAGATCCATTATGGATTGTGCCAGAACCCTAATGATTGAAAAGAATGTTGCTGCCAAATACTAGAAAGAGGCCATCAGCACTACAGTGTTCACCTTGAACTGAGTTCAACTGAAGAAAGGTAGTAACCAGACACCTTTTGAATTATGGTATGTCTATAAACCTAATGTTCATTATTTCAAAGTATTTGGAAGCATATGCTACATCTTGAAGGAATCAAGAAATGGAAAACTAGATGCAAAAAGTGATGTAGGAATATTCCTAGGTTACTCATGTAAAAGAAAAGCATACAAATGTCTGAATCTTACTACTCATACAGTTATAGAAAGTGTACATGTCAAGATTGATGAGTTTGCAGAAAAATGTGAAGAGAAGATCATTAAAGAGGCTGAAAACTACATGAAATTTTTATATCATGAACCTGATACTATACCTATGACTTGAGAAATGGTGATTGGACAACAAAACTGTCAACCACTAAATATAGTAGCACAAACTGTGCAACCCAAGCTAATGGTAGAAGAGAGAGAGACACAGACAGAGGGAACCAAGTCACGGATAGAGGAAACTGAGTCTCAGATAGAGGAACCTGAGTCACAGATAGGGGAACCCAGGCATTAGACAAAAGAACAAGAAAGAATGTTTGAGAATGACAAACCTAGTGGATCAAGTCCAAAATCTAGACTGAAGGATCCAGTACTTTCAAAATATGTTATAAGGCATCATGCACCTGAGAAAATAATTGAAGATCAGACAAAATGTTTATTGACAAGAAAAAACTCAAAGGTACATGTTTACTAAGTGAATTTGAACCTAGAACTATTAAAGATGCATTGAATGATGAAAGTTGGATAGAGGCAATGAATGAAGAAATTGAGTAGATTGAGAAGAAAAAAACTTGGACTCTTGTGCCTGGTCAAAGGAAAAGAATGTGATTGGAACCAAGTGGGTTTTTAGAAATAAGATGAATGAAAATGGTGAAGTTTCTAGAAACAAGGCCAGACTAGTTTGTAAAGGATATGCTCAAGAAGAGGGTAGTGATTATGGAGAAAAAATTTCTCCTGTTGCAAGAATTGAAGGAGTCAGAACTCTTCTAGCATATGTTGCACATAAAGGATACAAAGTATATCAAATGGATGTGAAATCTAAATTTATAAATGGAATCCTAGAAGAAGAAATCTACATTGAACAACCTGAAGGATTTGTTGATCCTAGCAGAAGGAATATGGTTTGCAAGTTGTACAAAGCATTGTATGGACTGAAGCAAGCACCCAGATCCTAGTATAAAAGACTGCATAGCTATCTAGTAAGTATTGGATTTCAGAGAACCAATGATAAAAGTATCATGTACATCAAAGAAAGACCACAAAAAAAAATATTTTTAGTAGAGATATTTTTTGATGACATATTATTCACTGGTTATCATGACCTATGCAAAGTATTCTCTGTAGCTATGAGCAAATAATTTGAAATGTCTATGTTTGGTGAGATCAAATTCTTTAATAAATTACAAGTACATCAAATGAAGGATGGTATCTACATTACTCAATCAAAATATATCAAGGAGATACTTAAGAAATTTGGTATGGAAAATTCCAAACCTGTTGGAACACCCATGTGTATTGGACAAAAATTGTCTAAGGATGATGATTCAAAATAGGTAGATCAGACCAAGTACAAATCCATGATTGGAAAATTGCAATATGTTGTTCACACTAGACCTAGTATTGCATTGGAAATGGGTATTGTTGTAAGATTTTTAGCTAAGCCCAGAGACAATCACCTAATGGACTTCAAAAGAATTTTGAGATATTTGAAGGGTACTGAAAATTATGGTTTATGGTATAAGAAAGGTGGAAACTTTGATTTAAAGGCATTCACTGATGCTGATTGGGCTAGAAGTGTCGACAATAGGAAAAACACCAGTGGTGAAGATTTCTTTCTTGGAAAGAGGTTAGTGTCTTGGACTAACAAGAAATTGAATTGTATCTCTCGATCTACAGCAGAGGCAGAATATGTTGCTACAGTAGTGAACTGTTCAAACATCATATGGATCAAGCAGTTGTTATCAAGAATGAAGGAAGAAGTAAAAGAACCAGTTATTATCTACTATGACAATACCAGTTCCATTAACATTTCAAAGAATCCTGTGATGCACACCAAAACCAAGCATATAGCAATAAAGTATCATTTTTTGAGGGAATTAATAGAAAATAAATAAGGCTTGAATATGTGAATACCAAAGAACAAGTTGTAGACATATTCACCAAACCTTTACCTAAGGATGCATTCTTGTATCTTAGAGGAAAGCTAGGGGTGCTTCCCCTAACTGAAGCTCACTAAAATACAATTTAGTGATGCATCAACCTGAGCAAAAGTGAAGATATATCAGTTGATATTGGTACATCAGAGCACATTGTAGATGAATCAGTACATTCAAGTACATTAAAATTACAAAGTGAAATAGTACTAACTATTGGTATTTGAGGAGATTGAGTCTTTGGCATTTGTTGTCAAAGAGGGAGAATTTTCTATAATACATAAAAAATCACATAAGAGAGAGTCCATAATAGTAAGAGGAAGATTTTGATGTCAGAGGGAGTTTTTGGATAAGAATCATAATGAAGCTAAGGACATTAAAGAAAGTTTTTCTGTTTTTCTACAATTCTTTGTATTATGACATATTGTGTTACCATCAATGCCAAAGAGGGAGATTTTTGAAGACAATTATTCAATTGTGTATTGTCATTGATGTTACACATGTATATACACTTATGTAGTGATGATACACAAATGTCTACATTTAAATCAAGCACAGATGGTGAATAGAATGATTTTTTTTAATGTTGACCGAGTTCAGTCAGGTATTGAAGAAGTTCAGTGTTGACTGAGTCACTCGAGCATTTCAGTCATGGTTGGGCATTCAGTGCCAGCCGACTAATAGTGATTTACATTCTATAATTAATTGATTATATGAGGCTGACTAAATTGTGATTTATTATTTAGAAGTATATTCAAGCTGACTTGATAGGGCTTATCATATATATGAAAGGCCAATTTTGGATTGATTGAGAAAAAGAGTGTGTGAAAATTTGAATACAAGTAGAAGTGTGAAATTCTGTGACATCAAGAGTGAAGGAGAAATTAGATAGGATTCTGATTGAGTACATATCACTCAGAGCTGCAATAGAATATCTTATTAGCAAGGATCTAGTCATAATCATAACAGAGATCTGAATCAGCAAAGATAGTTTCTTACACATATAGGTCAATTCATTTCTACTTTCTAACAATCGTAGCAGTGATCTCAAATCTCTTAACAGAGTAGAATTAACAGTATTTTTGTAAATCCTCTCACAAGGTAGAATTTCTATGTTGAAGTGTTGAAGACCTCTAACAAGGACACTCCTCATAGGGTGATTAAATCCTTTAACAGGGTCACACCTAACAGTGTGTTATTATAACCTTTAACGGGGTTGGCTCCTAACAGGGCTCAATTCAGAAGAGTGAAAAACAATAACTAGTTACATTGGTGGTTTTTCCCATATTGGTTTTCCACATTAAATATTGGTGTCACCTGTGTATATGTTATTTTTTTCATGCTTTATGTTTCTTCACTTAATCACTAAATTATAATTGCATTGGATATTATAAAGATTGCTTTGACACCCGACTTACAGAAGAATATCTTAATTGACCGAGTAATAGTGTTAAAATATTTAAGACATCTAAGGAACAAAGGATTTGTTTTGGATTAACTAATACACCCCTCCCCTCTCAGTTACTTATCTCATTTCCAAAAAATAACAACATCCTTAAACACACTCCAGATCCATAAATCACACCATGATCCTTCGAAACATGTTATGCCACCATGTCGGACAACAAAAATAAGAACATCAACATGCCACATGAAAATATTCAATTTTGATCACATGATAATCCAACATGATCTAGAAAAATGAATAGTACATGATCAAGAAACATCAACAAGCAACATAAAATATCACGACACCAACAGGAACAAATTTGTCTCATAATTCATTTTCATCTCTATGTTGGACTGTTCATCAGCAACACCAATCAATAATCATTGTCATAAAATAAAAATAGCTTTCCATTATCCAAATCATGAACCACTTGAGCTAAGGACACACATTCATGTCCTAAACTCACCACAAGGTTAGAAACAAAGAATATTGCATAACGGATCCACACTGATCCAATAACTAAAACTCTATCATTTCTGAACAACCAAAATACCACAGTTTGATAAATACTTCACAAATCACTCAAATCATCATGTGGTCCTCTACCACTTGAATTGAATCAAGTACAGACATCCCTCAACACATTTGTAGCTTTGCATCATCTGATATTCAATATAGTATTTGTACCACATAAATCATCTCACTGAACATCTCAGGAACACTACCACCAATAGTAGGAATATGTTGACATCAATGAAAAAACATTAATACTAAAAAATATATGCACAATCTGAAAATATATCAACAATATCCCCCTTTGGCATTGATGACAAAATATGATGTGAAAAATTAAATCAATGCACAAAGAAACAATATCAATAGTACTACAACCAATATCCATAATATGACATACTTGTTTTACTATCTCTCCCCATAGTCTCATACTTGTTTTTCACATGAATATCTCTTCCCCTTTGACATCAATGACAAAGGAACATATATTCACTCAGTCATAGAGGCCAAAAATCTGAACAAACATCTCTCAAAACTGAATGAACATCTCTCAACCACTACTCCCCCTAAGGTGTAGCCACCAAAAACATCAATTCAGATTAATGATAATCTGTATGCACATTGGACTGATGCATATCAATATGATTCTAGCTCTAATCGGGAGGGGAAATGATGGGGAGGTCAACTAACTCTCTGAAATTCCTACTCTCTTCTAGGAATCTCACTTGGAATCCTATTCAATTCAGGACTCTCTCTAGACTCACACTTGAGTCTCTTTAGGGCTACTCTCAGACCCTAACCAGAAGGAATTATCTTCCCTCTCTCCTAGGTTCCCTACCCATCGAAATGTTTTACTCCTTACTATCTCTCACTCTTCATGACTGAATCACTACAGTCATGCACCTTCTTACTTATCTATCTTATCTACAAGTTCTCTAGCCGGACCATAGGCTCGCCTAGGACTTGTCTGCAAATTTGACTAGCTTCTCAACTAACACAAACACAGAAACAATCATAATATACATGGAGGATGCTTCTTGACTGTCACAATCCATGGAA
>MU224581.1:0-13047 GCA_018584345.1 Thuja plicata
AAAGATAGGTAGTTATTAGTTAGTTAGTTGATTAGTTTTTTCTCAAAAGTGTTTTCTAAATTTCAATAAAAACTGATGTCTTTTCACCCTAAAGGGGTATGAAAAATATTCAACCACATATATATGTGGTGTAAAATGTAATCATAAAATGAGAAAAACATTGTATAATAGAATTTTATCACAATTGCAACATGAACTTTACTGTACTAGTTTTTCAATATCAATAAAGATAAGTGCTCTTCTTTTTATTTGTGGTTATAAGTTATATGTTTTGAATTAGTCTTTTAGATATTCTATTTTATAGAGTGTTTCATTGTGTTGAATT
This sequence comes from Thuja plicata, assembly GCA_018584345.1. Taxonomy (NCBI): domain Eukaryota; kingdom Viridiplantae; phylum Streptophyta; class Pinopsida; order Cupressales; family Cupressaceae; genus Thuja; species Thuja plicata. The sequence continues at coordinate 326 of MU224581.1, forward strand.
CCTTGAGTATCATAATTCAAAATTAATATATATAGTTTAAATATCAATTAAAAGATCTGTGTATCTTCTCTTGTTTTTATTAGTCTCTTAATTTGAGTTAAATTCGATAAGGTTAGTTATATAGATTGATTTGAATTATAAGTCAAGTGGAAGCCTTTGAAGTGATAGTCTTGCTTTATTAAAAGCAATTTTTTAAAACTTTCTCTGATTGTACGTAAGATTGAGAATTTTCTAACTCTATAGCCCATGTTTTTAGAAGGCACTAATCTAATCATTATTTGGAAATTGTTATATTGGTTCATGCTTTGTATTTTGTAGATTATTAAATAATTTATTTCAAAACCTTACAACTAGGATCTTACTGATTATCAATTTAGTTAAGTTTTAAAATAAAAATTATCAGGAGATTTGTTGTTTTCCTCCAAGGATCATTCACCACCTCGGGAGGAGCTTTGTTTGTTGTGTATGCAGTTCTGTGACATAGAAAATTTGATATTTCAAAGTGAAATGAGGCCTACTAGCCTTGGTTTGATTAAGACAAAATTACGGAGGTATCAAGTGGTGCATCACCATTATACCTGTCTGTTGGCCAAAAGTGATCCATCATTTTTGGGCACCAACACCCTTCAGGACAAATTCAGCATCAGGAGCATACATAAACTGTAATATTTAAGTATAAGTTCTTATACTTAAGTTACATTTTATGTATATAATTTTAGGATGTTTGAGAGTGGTTTCAGCTTCATAGGAGTTAAGATAAAAATTCTAGCTTTTGAGGAGTTTTAGGAAATTTCAGACTTGGCCAAATTTCAGGAATCAACATATTGTCTCTAGCATGATTCTAGTGGACTATTGATTATAGCCTTTTGTCTCTGCCTTGTCATAGAAATTTAATTTTGTTGGTTTAAAGTGTTACTAATCTATTTTCCTTTTTTTAGCAATTCAAGGTAAAAGACTTTAAGATTACTAATGTTTTTCATGTAGGTTTCCTTGGATTGTAATATATTTTGGGAATGAATTTGTATGCTTTAAACACTAGTATTTCAATGCATGTTGCTTAAAGGAATCAACCACATCCAATCTTGAATGCATAGGGAATGAACCTCATAAACTTTTGAATGACTTAAGGCTAAACAATCACACCTTTCTTACATGCTTTCCTTCTTGATGTGGGGAAATAAATTGAACTTGCATGCTTAACCATACTATTGTGTCTTTTCCTTAGGTAAATCACACTTAGTTACTTTAATTAGGTTAAATATGGAAAATTAACTCTTCTTATTGTGTTTGAAGAAGTGTTATTCAACACGTATTTTGAGCTATTTTTCATTAGATAGATCCCTTAATTTATGTAATGATACTATTAAACTATATCCTTATCCTCTCTCCTCGCTTTCGTAGAATTTGGGTGAAGATAAATCTTAGCTTAATCTAGCTTCTAGAGAGTCATTTATAGAGGGTACGCTTCCCCTTTAGAGGATAACCTCAAACCAGTAAATACCCTAGTTGGTATAAGAAATGAGACACTGAACAAAAACTTGTCTCAATCCCACCAAGCTTGGGCATGGTGTGTGGATGATAGTTTGGATTGGATGAATAGTGCCTAAGGAGCCGACATGGTCCACTATAGGCTTAAGTTTCTCACACACATACAAACCAATTGGGAGGACTCCACAGATCTTACTAGCAACTGTAAATTAGTAGCCTACCTGATTCACCTCCAAATAGTGACTTATTATAGTGCAATGGGAGGGAAGATTCTCCCCCCAAGATTCCTATCATAGGTGTCCTAGGGTATTATGTTGCAAAAGATATCTTCATAGTGTAGAAATAATACTTGGAAAAAGGAAAAGATATAGGCACCCTTTTAGGGGTGACACTGTTGTGTGAGCTAAAGGACTACCAAGAAATAGGCCTATAATATTTCATTCGAAGCCAAATCCTTAATGTAGCTACTATTTGTAATTTCTTCATTGTGTTAAACCACGTAAAACATAGGTGGCTTGAAATGGCCACTTGAACATACACACATCAAAATTTTCAAATTTGTATCAAATTCCCCAAAGTCACAATTGCTTGTCTCCTGCAAGGTTGCTTTGTCCCTTGCGAGACAATTTTTAGATGTCTATCTTCAATAACTATTAATTATGCCCAAAATGTGTGTCAAGGTATACTTCGCATAGTCAACGCCTTTGATGAATGTTGAAAATTAGTTCTTGCAAATAAACAAATTGACCTAAAATAGCCCAAAATCAGTCAAAATCCTACATCTTCATTTCCACATCAACCTTTCAAATATACTTACCTCTTCCTCATCATAATAATTCTTATCCTAATCACCCTCTAAATTTTAAAAAAAAATATTCCTCTAAATCCCAGTCATCCTTAATCATTCTATTCACCATATCCTAATCATCCATAACATCCTTAATCATCTCCCTAATCAAATCAAACCATCCATATTCTTCTAATCATCCTTAATCAACATCTACATCCTAATCAATATTTGGATTTATTTATCTTATATTAATCATCCTAATCACTCTATCCTTGTCATCGGAATCTTCTTAATAACCCTTAATCATCTTAATCATCCTTCATCTTAATCATCATCCATAATCATCTTAAATATCTTCCTTCTTCATTTGAATCATTCTCTTCATCCTAATCACTTCTTCTAATTCATCCAGATTCTTCTTAATCATCCTAATCACTTCTTCTAAGTCATCCATATTCTTCTTAATCATCCTAATCACTTCTTCTAAATCATTCCATCTTATCCTAATCATCGTAATCATTTTATCATCTTCTTAATCACTTAATCAAGGTCCTAATCCTTGTGTAATCACTTTTATCCTAATCATCCTTCTAATCCACATCAATATCCACTTTCTTAATCCAAACCCATCATTCATTATTCAATCTAATCACATCACCATTCTTATAATCCGATCTACTTGTCAACCTCATATCATTCTATCCAATCCTAATCCAATCCATCTTCTTCTTCATCCAAAACCAATCACCCTTTAATTATTCCCTTTTCTTCAAACATCCCTCATTTGTCTTCTAAATTTCATCCATTCTTCATTCAAATCTTCATCCACATCACCTTCTAATTCTAATTTTCATAAAATCTTCTAATTTTGGCTTAGGAGCACCATCATAATCCTTAGACATTAATCCTATTTATCTTGATTGACCCACACCAAACATAGTCAAGATTAGCCCACATCAAATAAAACTTCATCTTTCACACCTTCATCAAGATTTTCATCTCAAATTTTAGGTTTAAATATTTATCAAAGTGTGGCATAGACCCGCATCATTAGAAAACATCTATTTAAATCATATTTATTTGAGAACATCAGTCTCTCTCAAGTAGTTAATTCTCTTAGTCATATCCTATTTTTCTTGGGATCATCATTCTATCTCCAAGAATAAGAAGATATCATCATCCAAATAAATCCTTTGTTTACACCATCATAGGGTCTTGTTTCACCTAGGTTTTTTCTAAAAACTTTAAATCCAAATCAAAGCAAATCAAATGCAACCTTGAAGCCCTGCCCTCTTATCCAAACCAAATCAAATAAAATAAAATCAAAATCAAAATCCTTGATGGCTTTACCCTCTTAAATAAAAACAAAGTCCAACATTGCTCCTAAGTCCTAAGTTCATATTTCATCCATCCTCAAATATTTCACTTCATCCACTCTTAATCTAAATCTTCATCCACATCATCTTCTAATCTAATTTCGTAACCCCTCATTCAAACATCATGAATATAGATTGGTTTCACAAAATGGTTGAGGACTTTAACATGTTAAACCCCGATTCTCACACCATACCTCCAATCCAACATACCTACCAAATCAATTCTCAACACATCATATCCAATCCTCATCCATATCCCATTTCTTATCCTTACTCTATCTTTGACAAGGTAAATTCATCTCATTATCCCTCATGAAAACATGATTCCCTCCATATTCACCTTTCCCAAGAGATTCAAGAACTCCAAAACATTATCCTTAGCCTACAAAATGGGGGTCAAAAGAATTTTTTTTTTCTTTGAAGACATATATCCTTCCCCATTTTTCCAAACCCATATTATTCATCTCCTATTTAATCCCAATCCTACACCTAATCCCCCACATTTTGAGCTTCATGTCCAAAATCATAATGTTTATCCTCCACATAATCCCAATCCTCAAAATCCTACATCATCCCCATCCCACACTACCTTTTCCATTGACTGGATCCAAGGACTAGCAGACAAGTATAAATCCCAAAATCAAGTTGAACAATCCCCTCAAGTCATGAACCCACCACCATCCCATCCAAATCAATATATACCTTAATATGCTAAGCCTTATGAGTTCCCATCCACCCAAGTTTAAGCTTCCACCTCACCTATCACATTACCCCCACAAGTCCACACATGTTAAGACCTTGTTCCGAAGCATAATAACATGGATTACACTTCTCCTCTATATCTAAATATTCCTCTATCTTATGAAACCTCTCCATCTTATGAAACCTTTCCATATGAAGATTCCCTCATTCCATTTCATGATCCACTTATCCTCCTTAACTCCCCTCATGATACCATTCCTAATCAAGATCAATACATCCCTTTAATTCCATCCATTAATGATTCCTCTCCATGTCAAGAGTTAGCCTCCACTTATCCTCCTCTTCATGAAGATATTCCTTGTATCCCATCCACTAATGCCCCTTCATGTCAGGATCAAATTACTCCATCTCATGGTTCCATCTCCTCCATTTCATTGCATGATTATGTTCCATCTCAAGATCCAGTCACTCCAATACATAATCCTCCCCAAAGTCAATATCAAATTACCTCTTCATCTCCATGTCATGATCCCAATCCATCTCAATATCCTATTATCTCTTCTAATCCCCATCATGATCCTTATCCTCCACAAAATCCCATCACACCTATCCAATCCATCCATGACCCTCATACATGTAATATTAGTTTCTCCACCTCTATCCAACATGAATTCCTTCACAAGCCTATCATTCCTTCCACCTCTCCTCCCCATTCACATGGACTCACATCTTGTCTTCAAAATAAAAAGTATCCCATTGGAAAAATAATGTCTCAATATGTTGGTAAATCTTCCAGCCCTTCTAAATCCTAAATTCTTCCATCTAAACTCAAATTTTCTCATCCCCCATCCTCCACATCCATTTTTGGCCCTTATGTCCAAATATCCATCCCTTCCTCATCCACATCCATTTTGGGCCCTTATGTTTAAATCTCCATCCCTTCCTCATCCACGTCTATTTTGGGTCCTCATATCTCAAAAATCAAATCCTTCATCCCTTCCATCCATTTTGGGTCCTTACATACATCGATCCATCATATCAAAGTCCATTACTCCATCCACCCAAATCCCTAATAAATATCAACAAAGGCACACATACTTGTATTCCTTCCAACATTCAGTGTCCATTATTCCCTCCATTAAATCTCCAAACCATCCATCCTCATACACCCATACCATTTCTATTGGATGCAATTTGGATGACAAATCTAAAATGCATAAAAGTAAAATTCCACAAAAAATCAAGGATCAACAAGTCCCCTCTATAAGACATGTTCAAGAAATGAAAATATGATCCAAAAGAAAGGTAAAAAAAAAATGCCTCAAATACCCAAAATAAAAATTCAAAAATGACGTGTATTCCCCAGCTACCCATTGAAGCAATGCATCTCAAAGAAAATTAAAAATTGGCATCCAACCTTACTAATCCAAAAGCTTCTTCCCTTCATAAAATCCTCAAATCCTCCATCTAAACATCTCCCATCTTCCCAATCCATTTTGGGAACTTATGTCCCAAAATCTACTATCCTAAGTCCATCATCTTCTTCATCTATTTTGGGTCCTTACACCCCAAAATCAACATTTCCTCTTCCACCTCCTTCACAATATCCTCCATCAATACTCCACTTCCCTTTAAGATGTGTGCCAATGATGTTATTTCCAACTCCTCCATCCATTTATTCACAAGTCTTCCAACCTCCCATCCATTATCCACCAATTCTTCCCCATCCTTCCATATAATTAATCAAACCCTACACATAAATAATTATTCCCCCTTACATCCCCACATCCATTTAATCTCCCCTCCCGCCATTCTACCAACATCTTTGAGCATATATTCAATTTTTTTTGATACATTATAATAAAATAAACTACAAGGGAAAGAATCCATGGAGCTAGATGCCTGATTCCTACTATATTCCTATCATATGTTAATTTTCTTCCAAATCCAATTATCTATCCATTTAATTATCCTCATCCCCTTACATTATACCCTTGGGGGAAAAATTCATCCATACTATGCTACTATACATGTCCTCCACATCCTGTATAAGTCAACCTATACTCTCCTATATTTTCCCATCTTGGATTTTGACTATCCCATACATTCCCTCCATCCATATCCTCCATGTTTCTTATTCACTATCCATCTCCTATCCATTATCCCACATAACTCCATCCAATTTCCCTATATTTGATCTTGACATCTGCTCCATATACTCCATCTCATTTCCATTTTCCTATACATTTCCTCCACCCCCATCCATAATCCTATATAATTCCATCCTTCTTTCCCATGTCTTTTGATCTTGACTACCCTATGCATTAAATCCATTCCATATTACCTATCATATCCATATTTTCATGTCATTATCCCCTCTCCTATTCATACCCTCCATCTCATATCTCTTCTCCAAATCCATTCCACTTTCATACCTTTTCTCTTTCTTAAAAACTAGAGGCACTGGAACATCCATGCATTCTTTGGAAAATCCAATCCCTTTTTGTATCCATTCATATCCTTTATATACTATCCATCCATCTCATTTAGCCTTAATCCACCTTCTCTCCATCCTTCATCCTCCCACCTCTTGTATGGGGCAATCCTTTAAATCATTGTTCCTAGATCCTAATCCACTTAATCCCCATCTTTTAGTCCTCCACTCACATCCCTTACATAAAATCCTTCCATTTTATGTATCTTTTATCCCCCATATTCCCATCGTTCATTTTCCTACTTCTAGTGTGGTTCATTTCACTCCTTTACCACATAGTTCTTGAATCTCCATACTTTAATCCCATATTCCCTATCCATCCATTTAATATGACCTATCCATCCATTCCCTCCATCTATCTCCCATCCAATACATCTCTCCATTTCCACCGTTCCTTGGTTCTCCCTTGTCATTGGTCCCAATACATTTTATAGTTCATCCATATTTCAATTCAATTCTATCCAATTCATTTCTCTTCTAATCCAATCCATTCAACTTCCAATTAAATTCCATCAAATCTATTTATCTTCTAATCCAATCTATCTTATCTTCCAATTCTATCATATTCTCAAACTCCTTTCATCTTCCTTCTATCTTTTTCAATCCATTTTATCCTTCATCCATCTTTCAATTCAATTCTATCCAATTAATTCCTCTTCTAATCCAATTCATTCCCTTTCCAATCTATCTATCTTCTAATCCAATCATATTATCTTCCACTTAAATTCTATCTAATTCCTCTTATCTTCCTCTCATCATATATAGTTATTATTCCTTCCAACCTCCAATATATCATATCTTCCATTTCATTGCTCTTATAATCCAATCAATACCTCTTCCATTCTATCTATCTTCTAATCCCCTCATATTATCTTCCAATTCCATTCTATAATCTTCCTCTCATCCTATCTAATCCAATACATTTATTCTGCCTTCCAAACTTCAATCCATCTTATCCTCCAATCATCTTATCTTTCAATTCCATTCTATCTAATTTCTCTTATCTTCCTTCGTCTAGCTTCCAAAACATTTATTCTTCCTTCCATCCTATTAAAACCATCTTATCTTCCAATTATATTTTATCCTTCATCCATCTTCCAATTCAATTCTATCAAATCCATTTATCTTCTATTATGATCCATCTCATCTTCCAATTCTCTCATATTCTCAAAATTCCTCTTATCTTCCTTCCCATTCTATCCAATCCACCTATCTTCCTTCCATCCTATTCAAACCATCTTATCTTCCAATCACATGCCATTCAATTCATTTATCTTCTAATCCAATCAATTCATTGTTTTTCCATCCATCATATCCTCCAATCTCATTTTATTCAATAATGTTCCTCCTTCATATTCTAATCACATGCTATTCTACCCATTTTAATTCTATCAAATTGAGATTCATCCCATCAAAAAATAGCTTTACCACACCAAAATGAGCTTTTCCCAGACACTTTGACTGCATGAGTTTTATCAAATCAATTCAGATTTTGACTTTCTGAGTTCATTGTTCATTTAACAACTATTGTCAGTGAATGCTTGTTTCCACATCAATCAATCTTTTACCGTGAGGATGCATCCTTATAGCATCGGCTTATCAATCCTCTATCACACAATATTCTTCATGGAAAGAACTTTGGACTGAATGACTACTTGATTATGATGCCTTTTTGTTGGTTTTATCTTTGTGTTTCAGTAGACCCTACTCAGGATTACCTTGATTTTCCATAGCTTGGTGTATCTTGGATGGTGTATATTGGAATATATATCATTTGTGGAATGATAATTTTTGGGTGATTTAGTGCATATTTTTTGGCCACATAGTTATGATTATGTATGCCTCACTGGGGGTAGGGTCTTGTGAACTTCCACGAAGTCCCTAATCAAGATTTCAGTGTACTATGGCTTCCTCATGAGTGTCACTACAATAGTTTCACCATGATTTTTGATGTACATCTATGCTCCTAAATCTACCTTTTTTGTATGAGAGTCTAGTACATGCAAAGGAACCATGTCATCCATGTTGTCTAGCATGTGATGCATACTTCCTCATGCAAAATCAAACTAGGGTGTGGTCTCCGATATTAACATAATACAATCCCAAAAATCTCATGTAGTTAGGTTGCATTAGATAGTTTCATTTAGAATTCTTGCAATATGCATTATGAGGATCCTATTGATTCACTATTCCCTCATCCTGATTGGTGCATCATGTCCCTTATCTACCATAGGTCTACCCTTACCCCCCCCCCCCCCCCCCCCCNTCCCCCCCCCCCCCCCCCCCCCCCCCCAAGGAAGCATATTGCAACACTAGCCCATTTCCCATTTTTTGCTCCTCATTCTTCTTCCTCCCTTCTGCCTTTTTTCAAGAAATTCCACAAAATATATTTTTTGTGTTATTTTCTCAAGGGGGCATAATCTTCCACCAGATTTATTTTTCTCTCCAGGGTATCTTATTTTCTCTTTTCTTTGACGTGACGTTGTCCTCAATCCCACATCAAAGAGGGGAAAAATCTAGACATCTAAAAATCTCCCTTAGCACTCTTATTAATTTAATTAAATTAAATTAATATTCCCCTCATAACATTATAGTTAATTTTAATTAATTAATTATATTTTTTATATTCTCCTACCTATTTAATTAAATCTAAGTTTTTTTCCATGGTATATAACGTTAATTTAAATACCCTTCGCTAATATATTAAATTTATATTTAATATATGATTCTCCACAAAATCCCCCTTTAAATTCATTTTAATTTATTTGCTCCACATTCTAATATTCTACTAAGCTATGATTAATCTAAATCTTATTTGTATTAATCCTAAATCTAGCCTTGAATCGTAATCTTTACCCATCACTATCCCCCCTAAGCTTACTCCTCTAATTAATATTAGATTAATTAGACTAATTTTATAATTTATACAATAATTAACTTTATAATGGTGCTCAAACATGTGTGAGCACCTCTCCTATGGGAGTTGTCCATTCCCTTTGCCTAAAATGGCCCAAGCCATTTCTCTTACATCTTTTCTCCCCTTTCCTCTTTGGAAGATGCTCAACATGTGACTCACTTTGGGTCTCCCACTCTCTTACACTTGTCATTGAGCCATCATTTTCAAGAGTTGCTCATGCATGTGTGAAATACTCTCCCTCTTCCATGACCACTCCTTTATCACATGTGGAATCTATGTGGATGCCACATAAGATCCACCTCATCCAAGCCCTCAAAAAATATATAAATAGGAGGTCTCACTCCTTGCAAATCATCTTTCATTTTTGCATTGTTAACATGATAGTTTAGTTATAGATTTTTTCATGAGTTCTTAGCATTTTATAGCTTGAATCTAGATATTACATGGTAGGATAATGGAAAACTTTGTCTTAGCTTGTTTCAATCTTGCATACCATCTTAGTTATTATTTTTAATCTCATTTGCATTGTTGAGAGGTTACGATAAGTTCCTCATACTTTTTCTTGAGCTCTTCACCGCTCCATTTATTTTTGCATCTTTTAGATCATTTTTCATCAATAATTTAATCAAAGTGGGATTTATATATTGTGTTGGGAGAGCACACCCACATTCCTCTCTAAGATAAAATAAACAAGGCTTGGGTGCCCTTGTTTGGCTCATCAGAGGTTATGGTGGAAGCCTTGTGTTGAGGCATGGTTTTGACATGTTAATGTAGTTTATTTGATGTATATCTCTAATGTTTGCATGTCTGAGCATGCTCCCAATAGGTAGGTTTTCATTACATACATACCCTATAAAAAAAATAATATGTTCTTCACATAGGGACTGGGCCTATCCTCATATTTTGTCCTAGTTTATTGAATGGTCTTACTTGTCATCATCTATCTCGTCCAAAGTCAACCTCAATCATCCTGGTCACAAGTATCACCGAGCAGAAATTTAGGTCTCAAATCTTGATACCTTGTACTAGGCTTAACAATATTTCATCGACATATCTCTCATCAACCTCACAAAAACTTGATCATTTGGTGTTCTTTGACATTGAACCATTAATCTAGTCAACTCAAATTATTGACAACAATTCTCTTTCATGCTGGTATGGACTAGATGCCATCAACAAAATGTTGATCTCGATTCAAAAGGGAAAGTTATCAACAATTCTACTCCTGGACCCTCGTCCTGTTAAAATCCAAAATCTTCTCAAAGGACTCCAAATCAAGACACATCATCTATATAAATTCAAGCCTTGAACATCAAGCATCTCATATTGAAAAAAAATATGCACCAAACATGTCAGCATATAAATGGGAAAATAGTCAAGGTTGACAAATCCACGATAGTAGAATTTACTCCTAGATTGAGGAACCTACTAAAGAAGAAATCATAAGATGTCAACAAGACAAACATTTTCAAAAGATGATGTAAATGCTCATGCAATTAGACAAGGATATATACTTCAAGCACCTTGCATCTATAGGGGTTAAACTTCCTCCAAACTTCAATATTAAAGGACTAATACAGCACTAGGAAGAATCTCCCATCACTATTCTTAATCAACTATTGCTAGACATTAGGTGTGAACTTAGAGAGCTGAAGAAAATGAAATAATGATCCTCTAACAAATACTCACTGGAATCTATATGTCCCTTACCATTTTATAAGAATCTACACATGCCACCATTTCCTCCCAAAGTTGATATTCAAAAATATGACAAGTACAATGGGGATGATGACCCACAAGACCATGTAAGAGAATTTTGTGATCTTAGCATGTAATTTATGCATTAAAGTACATACCTAATGAGAGTATTCCCTAAAAGCCTCAATAGACAAGATTTGGAATGGTTCACCAAGCTCTCACCAAGCATTCAAACATTTGACAAGATTGTGCAAAACTTCGTCCAACATTATTCTAACAACATCTTACACACGGTCACCGTGTTGAATCTATGTAACACCAAACAACACAATGGTGAAGCTTTTGTTAAATTCCTATAAAGATAGATAAGTTTGTTCTCAATGTATCCTAGATAAATATTGAAAACAGAGATAATAAACATCTTCATTAAGAACTTGGTACCCAAAATGAACTATACGCTTCAAATTCTAAAAGTATATTTCCTTTAGTGAATTGGTGGAAAGTGCTATCTGAATTGAAGAATTTATTGCAAAGAAAGGTGAGATGACCTTATACAAAGACACTAAATCCTCAATAAATCCCAATAATAACAATGTTAAAGACAAGAATAAATAATGGAACAAGAGAAAAAATGTGGTCAATGATAGTGTGGTTGATTCATCTGATTTCAATCCCAAGGAACCGATATTCAATCTATCTAGTACCATGAAAGCTGCTAAGAACAACTAAAAAATTTCATCAACAACAAAGAATAGCGAAGACATGAAAAAAGATAAAGCATCATGGATACCCAAGCCTAAAATAAACTTTACTCCTGTATGAGAACCTCTCGAGGTAGCACTAAAGACTTTGTTGGCCACAAAAATCATCATGTTACCAGACTCAAAACCTTGGGAACCAACAGTAAAACCTAAGTGGTGGAATGGTTATCCCTTTTGTGAGTATAAAATAACAAGGGACATTTGACAAATGAATGGATGAAATTAAAACATGTCATATAAGACTTGATTGATAATGAAACCATCACTATTGATGGACATCATTAAAATAGAAATCACAAGGCTTTCAGACAACCTCTACCCTCTTACAAACAAGGGGAATCATCAAAGATGCAAGGAGCCAAAGTAAATTATGCCTATGCTAATAATGAAAATATAATCCACATACTTGAACCATGAAATCAATTAATCAACATGGTCATCATCAAAGATAAGAAAGAGTTTGAATCTTCCCACACTATAACAAGAAATCAATCTA